>JACEFZ010021430.1:0-27051 GCA_014155875.1 Cepaea nemoralis
GACGTAAAGCAGACGATACACTGTTGTCAGTTACTCTGTTGATCTTCATCTTTGTAGATTATTAGATCTTGAAGTCCACATGTGGGATGTTCCTACTAAAATAGGACTTAATCACTCACCCCGTCAGTTGTCTTCTAATTTATCTGTTGCTCGCTATGGAGCTATTGAGCGCCGCAGTAAACATTGAGGTATTGCTAGATCCAGACTATGGTTTGGACATTCACTTTATGGCTGTTGACCCAGGATCCAGTGTTAGTGAATAGTCCCACAAATTCAACCACCACCTGCTTCTCTTCTATAGAAAAGGGATGACAAAGAATACAACACTAGCATTAACCTACTGTGTTATGATAAAAGGTTTACAACACAATTACAAACACAAATACAAAACAACAAGGGGAGAAGGGGAAAGGAGTGGGTGTCCATATTCCACTGTCCCTCATTGCTGAGTAGAGCCATTCTGACTCTTCATAGTGATTAAGGTATTTTCTCACTTATATTTTGTTCTGTTGTTACTGGGGCTATTGGATGGGTGAAATCATTCTGTCCATCCAACATGTTGATATTGTCTCTCTCATTCTTTGAAGAGAATAGCCTATACAGGATCTCTGTGGTTTCTAATGCCGCGTCTTCCCAAGGCTATTCAACATTGGCTTTTTAAGTACTGTCGTGCACACGGATTCTTACATCAACATCCTCTAATCCCAAGGTGCAACATTAAAATGTATATTCCCACAGTAAAAAGTAACAATCAGAACAGAGAAAATTCTCATACCAGAGAAAAAACCATACATGTACATTTTTCTGATATCAAGTACATGATAATCCGACATAATAATTAATCATAATGCTGATGCAGGGAGCCTTTGTTTTTGGATTTTCTCATGGGTTAATCCATAACTAAAACATACATTGTTTTCCCCCACTGCGTACAGCAGATGAGGATAGTAGTCGCTGTGATATATTTTGTCAAGGACTGCTATTATTCAAGCAATTTATTCACATCAATCTTCGCTTCTGTTCCTACTACAGTGAGGTGATGCGGAGTGAATCCTATGGAAAATATGCATTTACATCACGCGTTTAATTGTTCATGAATTTATATTCAAACATGGCCTGTCCCTAACACTATTTTATGAAATGATTATATGTTCACCCTCATATGGAGTGGTTACTAATCCGTTAACAAAAGAATGGTACTCAAATTTAGCACTATTTTTCCAAGTTACAGATTATAATGTGGCAAAATATTTTATCCCCTGACTAAGTAAGAGTCAGGAATATGCGTAATCATTTGTATGTCCCCGCATGGATAAAACAAGTTCAGAGACATCCTTACCAGTGCATTTACACTACATAGGATATTTGAAAGTGGCAGACACCAGTTCTCTACTTGTGCAGTATGAAATCAAGAGTCTGCTCCTACATTGAGAAAATGTTTCTTTAAAGTCCAATCTCTACAGTACATAAATTATTTGCAGATTTCTAAGCATCGATAGGGATATATAGTTCCATTGCATAGAAGTTATTTTTCATAGGACTATGAAATTGGCAGAAACGAGTTTTCTTCTCTGAAGTATGAATCAGGAGTCTTTCCTAAATTGAAAAGAGTTTCTGACATGAGAGTTGATACTCTATGTGTACTACAGTACACATACTATTCATAGGTTATAAACACTATTTAGTTAGATATAAGTTCATAATGCCTATAAAAGATATTAACATAGGGATTTGAAGACATAGGAAAAATTACAGCGTGGCGCCCACCTGTGTTTCCTTAGTAAACATCATCCAGCCTGGTTTAAGAGAATTGTAACTAATTCTTATTTAAACATACTGGTCTATGTAACACATAAATATATCTTAATAATGTAGATAACATACCAATAGCTTGAATAGAATCATGTTTTTAAGGCAAACTACCTTCTCCCCGAAGGGAAAGGTCGACTTTCTTGTGTGTTCTCTTGACTAGAAATGGCCGCTTCAGTCTTTGTTTTCCCCCTCGCCAGGATTGGCCAGATAAGGGAGAGAAAACAAGCCAAAATAAATTTAGCTGTGCCACGGTCAGTCTATCGCTGTTTTATTTTCTCCTACATTAAGTAAGTTACTTAAACAGTAATTGTAAGGGTTTGTTTATTTTTAAGGGAGTCCATAAATAGGAAAGGGTAAGGACGTTTTATTATACCACACACATACACAGACATACTTTACTACTCACTCACAAACACATACACTCTCTCTCTCTCTCTCTCTCTCTCTCTCTCTCTCTCTCACACACACATACACAGACATACTCTACTACTCACTCACTCCCTGTCTAACACACATACTCTCTCTCTCTCTCACACACTCACTCCCTGTCTAACACACACACTCTCTCTCTCTCTCTCACACACACACATACACAGACATACTCTACTACTCACTCACAAACACATACACTCTCTCTCACACACACACACACTCCCTGTCTAACAGACATTCTCTCTCTCTCTCTCTCACACACACACACACACACACACAGACATACTCTACTACTCATTCACTCACTCACTAACACATAAACTCTCACTCTCACACACACTCACTCCCTGTCTAATACACATACTCTCTCTCTCTCTCTCTCACACACACACACATACACAGACATACTCTACTACTCACTCACTCACTCACTAACACATACACACTCTCTCTCTCTCTCTCTCTCTCTCTCTCTCTCTCTCTCTCTCTCACACACTCACTTCATCTAACACACATACTCTCTCTCTCTCACACACACATACACAGACATACTCTACTACTCACTCACTCACTCACTAACACATACATTCTCTCTCTCTCTCTCTCTCTCTCTCACACACACACACACACACACACATACACAGACATACTCTACTACTCACTCACTCACTCACTCACTAACACATACTCTCTCTCTCTCTCACACACACTCACTCCGTCTAACACACATACTCTCTCTCTCTCACACACACTCACTCCGTCTAACACATATACTCTCTCTCTCTCTCACACACACACTCACTCCGTCTAATACACATACTCTCTCTCTCACACACACACTCACTCCATCTAACACACATACTCTCTCTCTCTCTCACCAACACAGACACTCTCTACTACTCACTCACCCTCTCACATGCACACTCACTCACACACCAGGACCCGTGCACACTTTGGGCACATTAAACAAACCTGGGGCAGTTAAAATCCTAAACACAAGGCTAAACAGGTCATAACCCAGGAAAGATTTCAAACGAGAAAACATTCACAAAAATAATATATTCTAAAATACATTAAGATTCTCTCCAGCAGTCACGGAGTTCGTGCACAGTTCTGAGAATCTATTGTAGTTGGTGGAAGGAGACTGATGACTTATGGAAGTATCGGTGTGATATGATGGAAGGTGATCCTTTACAAACCAACCAACCAATCCCAACAACAATTAGTAACTGTTTGGGTTGTAAGGTTGGGTCTATGTCCGCTGTACAGGCTTGACTAGAAAACTTAGAGCGTGAGATAAACAGTGAATTAGTGTCTGCTTAACAGGGTTGACTAGACAAATTAGAGTATGAGATAAACAGTGAATTAGTGTCTGCTTAACAGGGTTGACTAGACAAATTAGAGTATGAGATAAACAGTGAATTAGTGTCTGCTTAACAGGGTTGACTAGACAAATTAGAGTATGAGATAAACAGTGAATTAGTGTCTGCTTAACAGGGTTGACTAGACAAATTAGAGTATGAGATAAACAGTGAATTAGTGTCTGCTTAACAGGGTTGACTAGACAAATTAGAGTATGAGATAAACAGTGAATTAGTGTCTGCTTAACAGGGTTGACTAGACAAATTAGAGTATGAGATAAACAGTGAATTAGTGTCTGCTTAACAGGGTTGACTAGACAAATTAGAGTATGAGATAAACAGTGAATTAGTGTCTGCTTAACAGGGTTGACTAGACAAATTAGAGTATGAGATAAACAGTGAATTAGTGTCTGCTTAACAGGGTTGACTAGACAAATTAAAAACTATGCCTAAAATAAACAGGGAATATGTATGACTGCTGTACAGGGTTGACTAGACAAATTAGAAACTGGTGCTAAAATCCACAGGGAATGTGAATGACCTTTGTGCAGGGCTGACTATTCACTAACCAAAAGAACAGCTCATACACTTGACCTTCTCTGCTTGTCACATATTCATACTGACCTCCTCTGCATGTGACACATTTGACATTCTCTACTTGTGACACATTCAAAACTTGACATCTCTGCGTGTGACACATTCACACACAATTGACCTCTGCTTGTGACATATTCACACTTGGCCTTCCCTGCTTGTTACACATCACATAATTGTCCTCCTCTGTCTGTGACACATTCACACACTGTCCTCCTCTGCCTGTGACATATTCACACACTGTCCTCCCCTGTCTGTGACATATTCACACACTGTCCTCCCCTGTCTGTGACATATTCACACACTGTCCTCCCCTGTCTGTGACATATTCACACACTGTCCTCCCCTGTCTGTGACATATTCACACACTGTCCTCCTCTGCCTGTGACTGAATGAACAAGCGAACTGACATTTTGCATGTTCTCATTGTCTGTATTAAAATGAATACAATGACAATTTGTAGGTCAGCATGGCTGAATGGATAAGACGGCGTGTTCTTAAACATCTGATGTGCTGATGCCGGGGTAAGGGGTTCAACCCCTACACCGAACAGTTGGACTAAAATGTTGACCTATCATCCTTGACTTAGGGACGTAAATTACAAGTACCTCTGAAGTCGGAGTGGGTTTGCCTGATGGTGAGGGACATTTGTAATAAGGAAAGCTAATCCACATACAAAATTCAGTCCTGCAGTACTAGAAGTAATGTGTATGAACTACACTTGAGTTCAACGCGAGCTAGTGCAAAAAAAAAAAAAAAAACACTGATAATTTCTTTCTGATTCAATACATTTATTTTCAAGAAATGAATAGAAATTAGCTGTTAGGCAACTTGCAAGCATTCATTTGTACACAATTCATATCTATGTGAGTAAACAGCTCTTTTGCCTTTCTGCATATATTATTTTTACCTCAACAGAACATATACAAGCTTACATTCCAGAAATGTGTGCCAGCGGGCTCAGTGTTCAAGGATTTGAACCCACATGAAAGGGGATTTTCAAAATGTACTTGGGCTCCCACGACAACTCAGCTTGAAATGAGCAGCCTGGGAAGGTTAACCCGGTCAAGAAATGCCAGCAGAAGTCGGATGTGTCGGCCTAACGGCGCAAGAACGCAAGCAGCTCTGCTGTAAACAGGCACAACGCAATCACATTCGAAAAAAAAAACAACTCCGGATGAACACAGAATAAGAAATGGGCACCAGAAACTGTCTTGGAAAGTGAAGGTAGCTGGTGTGATACTGGCCACACATCCACTGAGTGCCGATGATACTGGCCACACATCCACTGAGTGCTGATGATACTGGCCACACATCCACTGAGTGGTGATGATACTGGCCACACATCCACTGAGTGCTGATGATACTGGACACACATCCACTGAGTGCTGATGATACTGGCCACACATCCACTGAGTGCCGATGATACTGGACACACATCCACTGAGTGCCGATGGCTTTACCAAATATGGGTCTAGCATTGTAGACCCAATGTGCCATCATCATCAAGTGCCCTGCCAGCTGGCGTAGGCATTCATGTCTCTCCACAGATCTGTCTTTGGTGTTCTGGATCAACTCTGCTGATGATATTCCTCCATGCTACCGTCTCAATCCACCCATCATCATTTCTCTTGGTTGGCCTCTGCCTATCTTCCTCTGATCTTTCCGGTCGTCACGATGTTCTAAAAAAATGGGTAATTTGTTTTCCTGTCCACCTCCTCCTTCGTTCCTCTTTTGAGGGAAATGCATCATACTTAGTTATGCACCTCAAAGGTCAGTTGACCAAAATTTGGCATGCTTTAAAAGCAGTAGCAGCAGCAGAAGAAGTAGAAGAAGAAGAAGAAGAAGAAGAAGAAGAAGAAGAAGAAGAAGAAGAAGAAGAAGAAGAAGAAGAAGAAGAAGAAGAAGAAGAAGAAGAAGAAGAAGAAGAAGAAGAAGAAGAAGAAGAAATTATCAGGTCTGCTTCCTCTAGACAGATTCCATCCAAGGTAACGTGCTCTACACATGGGTAGATTTTCTGGCATAACAATTTGGCCAGTACAGCAGCCTGAAGGCCTGCTCTGTGACTTATAACTGCTGTGGGATTTTGTGTGTTCACAACTTGCACACAGAGCCTCCTGTTTTTCACCCTTATACGAGAGGGGTAAGTGTCCGATCTCACTACCTAGGAGATCAGGGGGACGAGTTGTATCATTATATAAATATGATCATTGAAACTGTTCACCATGTTCTGGAGACGAGCCTTGAACCTTATGCACCAGTGATCTCTGTCATGGCACCCCACTAATAGCCTGATAGTTCTCTTCTGAACACAGCATCTACACTAAAAGTATGATAGTTCTCTAGAACTCCAGCATCAACACTAATTGTCTAATACTTCTCTTAATACAGCATCAGCACTAACAGTCCAGTGGTTTTCCTCTCAGTGTGTAGCATCAACACTAAAAGTACAGTAGTCTTCCTCTCAGTACAGCATCAACACTAAAAGTACAGTAGTCTTCCTCTCAGTGTGGCATCAACACTAAGTCAAATAGTTCTCTTAATATGGCATCAATATATGGCCCAGTGGTTTTCCTCTGAGTACAGCATCAACACTGAGCCTCTACTACAGTGGTATTCAACCTTTTTTGGCCCATGCACCATTTCACCATATGTCAGAATGTCATTCCCCCCTTTCCAGCAAATGAAAGAAGGATTTCCCCCTTTCCAAAATGTCAGCCTCAAAAGGTGCATTTATTATATTCACAATATTTTATTAACACACTAAATTAATCATATTACAATAAACACACAGTTAAAACGTCAAAGAATTGTCACTTAATACACGACACCAGAATGCCAGAAAATTTAGCTTCATCAAAGAAAACGCTCAATAGAAAACCAGGATATTGTGTCTGAAGCCACTTTGAGTTTGTCAATTTGAGGTCTTAATTCCCCCTTGAAAACCCTAAAATTCCCCCCTGGGATTTCCCCCCCCCCCCACTGGTTGAGAACCACTGTTCTTGCAGTTCTAGCTAAATAGCTTGGGCACAAAATAGTATAAGGTTAGAAAGCATACACAAAATAAGGCTGAAGATGCACATTTAAGTCAAGATCTTAAAAATGTACCTGGGCTCTGAGACCGGGTCAGACTGAAATGGGAACCAGGAAATGTTGTGAGAAGTAAAGGCGGCCGGCTTGATATTTATATCATCCATCGAATGCCATCTGGTCTATAAATATGGGGCTAGCACCATGTACCCAATACAGCTCAAGTTTGGGGAAGTGTCCATGACTTGATAACAGACATGAACAAAGAAGATATTTTACAGTAATACAAAAGCAAAGGCTTTCATGGCTTCATCACATTCTGAGACATGAACAAACAAACAAGCATAAAGCAGGACCCTGTTACAGAACATGAGGCGCAGTGAGTACATGGTGTGCTAGCCAAATATTTCTATACTAGAAGACAAAATACTGGGTAAGAGAGGGAGAGACAGCAACAACAACAACAAAAACAACCAAGTATGCAGAGATCAATAAATGCAGATAGACATGGCATTAGACCGACACATGACAGCTTTACAACAGAATGCATAGAAAACATCAAGACCAGCACACAGGCTCAAATAATAAAAGGTGTCCATCACATGAAACAAACAAAACAACATGAGTACTGGACAGAGTATTACACATCTGAGCCGAGTCCAGAACCGACTGAGAGCACTCAGGTCATTCCCACACATGCTCCATCTACTGAGAGCTACTCAGGTCATTCCCACACATGCTCCATCTACTGAGAGCACTCAGGTCATTCCCACACATGCTCCATCTACTGAGAGCACTCAGGTCATTCCCACACATGCTCCATCTACTGAGAGCACTCAGGTCATTCCCACACATGCTCCATCTACTGAGAGTACTCAGGTCATTCCCACACATGCTCCATCTACTGAGAGTACTCAGGTCATTCCCACACATGCTCCATCTACTGAGAGCACTCAGGTCATTCCCACACATGCTCCATCTACTGAGAGCACTCAGGTCATTCCCACACATGCTCCATCTACTGAGAGCACTCAGGTCATTCCCACACATGCTCCATCTACTGAGAGCACTCAGGTCATTCCCACACATGCTCCATTTACAACAGCCAGCAAAGTCCCCCCAAATACAAATGGCACCAGTTGCAATCTGTCTCTGTGCCGAAGTGGTCAAACCGTTTGACTCGTGCTCCGAAGGTTGTGGGTTCGATTCTGGGCCGCGTCCTTCGGTTTACGATTTAAATGTTTCGGAGACTCCTGTGGGCCGTCGCTAAAAGCTACGGAGTTCGTGCTTTGTGCGACGTTTTCCGTGCTGCGGAAAGAGACCGAGCCATATGGGATAAAACCCGGTGCAATGAAGTCGACCCTGTCGACTTTTAAGCGACTTTTTAAGCAATCTGATTCTGTGCCTGGCTTTTCCGTGGAATGGTGTCTACCTGCCAGATCCTTTGGTCACTCCCTGCCGCACCAATCGCTCCAGACCATTTTTTATGGTCTTATCATGCAACAATACCCCAACACAAATCTGCTTTGTTTAAAGAAACTCAAAAATGAAGAATCTTCTGGAAACAAAAGAAACTGCTATTTAATATTACCTACATCATTTTGCCTTAGCAAAGTTGAGACATGAAGAAGAGACTATGTTATTAGTCACATTGCAAAAGAGATAGTATACAGATATATGTATAAATAATATAGAACCAATACAAACCAGTACCATACAATGCATCATAACAAGTCAGGTTATTGAGTCTAAAGACTAGCATGAGGATTTTGAACATGTCGCTTTTCCAATTCAGATTTTCCAGGAAAGTTAACCTGGTCAACAAATGCCGGAAGAAGTCGGACATGTTGGCCAAAAGGTGCAAATATCACAGCTATGCTGTAAACAGGCACAATGCAATTACGTCCAAAACAAACATTTCAGACGAACGCAGAAGAAGACAATTCAGATGTACGACCCATCCCCTTGACTTCCACAATATTACAACAATATGGATGTCCTTTGCAGGATGTTGTGATCAAGCCCAACCCTAGGATGATATTCTAGACAACATTATGTTCAGTAGTTTGCCATTGCTTTCTGAGCAGGAAGTCAATGTTAAAGTCAAACATACGCACCGGTGTAGGGAACGATTGCACTACCCCACTATAACGCACCAGGAGTTCAAGCCCAAAGGCATTAACCTCTGCGGCCATATACAGACTGCCATAACATTTTTTTTTCACACATCCTATTACAGGACATCACTATCAACACCAGCATTTTACCACTGTTGTTGATTTCTTGGCAAGGTTATGCTCAGTAGTTTGCCACTGCTTTCTGAGCTGCCGGCTCACATATCCCATAAGTAACGGGCCCGGTGAGAACCACTACTGAATCTCGCGTAGCTGTGTTTGCTCACGTGGATAAATGGGATTACGAAGAACGTCGCTAACCGCTAGGCCAGGCATAATATTACTTTGTATAATATGTTATCTGGCATTTTCAATGATAGAGCAACCGTGGCCACATACAGACTGCCATAACATTACTTTGTATAATATATTATCTGGCATTTTCAATGATAGAGCCACGGTGGCCATATACAGACTGCCATAACATTACTTTGTATAATATATTATCTGACATTTTCAATGATAGAACCACTGTGGCCATATACAGACTGCCATAACATTACTTTGTATAATATATTATCTGACATTTTCAATGATAGAGCCACTGTGGCCATATATACAATGCACAGCTGTTGACAATTTGTGCAGCTAATGCAGCTGGCCAGTTCTAACTTTATAAACATGTATTTATCAAGATAATATCTACAACATGAAAAGACATGTCCATGTCTCACCACACACTAAGAATTAGGTAACTAAAATAATATACATTATATCAAAACAAACTGAATTATTCACAGTAGAGGCATGCCACTGTAGTCGCCAATGGCACTTGGCAGTATTGAACCGTTGTAGGCAAAATGCACAAACTACTAAGCGATAGCAGCACCATGAGTGAGCAATACTACCAGACCCTAGTTATAATACACACAAATATCACAACAATGCAGAACATAAACTATCATCTGGTGAAGATCCTTCGGCTTCACCGCTGGCTGTGTTGGAAGACTTTGCCATCTGTTTCAACTGTACTTCTCTTGCTGACAGCAACTGTGACAACTGCTTTCTTTGTGTTGCCAGCATTTTCACATTGTGCTTATGCTTCTTGCTATTCAGGTGGTCTGCAGACAAGACAAAAATACCTGCATAAGACACTAGCACTTTTAAACAGGGTAAACACAATATTTTACTGTAACACATGGTATATTACATGTGTTTGTAGCAGGTAACAAGGTAACCACAACATTTTACTGTTACAAATGGTATCTCGTCTGTTTTTGGCTGGCAAACAAACTAACCAAACAGGTTACTGTTACAAATGTTACATATGTGTTTTTAGCAGCTAACAAGGCAGCCACAACATTTTACTGTAACAAATGTCTTGTGTTTGTAGCAGGTAACAAGGGTAACCACAACATTTTACTGTAACAAATGTTATGTGTTTCTTCTTCTACTTCTTCTGCGTTCATCCGGATTTTTTTTCCCGGATGTGACTGCGTTGTGCCTGTTTACAGCAGAGCTGCGTTCTTGCGCCGTTAGGCCGACACATCCGACTTCTGCGGGCATTTGTTGACCGGGTTAACCTTCCCGGTGTTATGTGTTTGAAGCAGGTAACACGGTAGCCATAACATTTTACTGTAACAAATGTAATATTACATGTGTTCTTAGCAGGTAACAATGGTAACCACATTATTTTACTTTAACAAATGTCATGTTTTTGTAGCAGTAACAAGGTAACCACAACATTTTACTGTAACAAATGTTATGTGTTTGTAGCAGGTAACAAGATAGCCACAATATTTTACTATAATAAACATTAGGTGTTTTAGCAGGTAACAAGGGAAACCACAATATTTTACTGTAACAAATCTTATATCACTTATGTTTTTAACTCATGATCACTCATAAAAACTGCGGGCTGGTTTTGAACTTCCCATACATGATTTGTAAATGGTTCCAATGCAGGATGTGTCTAATGGCTCTCTGCTTGTGCACAACAAATGTGCTCATCGTTGACCTCTGTCGCTTGCAAAGGATTTTATTTCCATATATATTTATAACCACCTGCAACTTTCCCTAACATAAAATGGCTTAATCACCTGCAACTCTACCATAAAATGGCATAATCACCTGCAACTCTACCATAAAATGGCATAATAACCTGGAACTCTAACATACAATGGCATAATCACCTGCAACTCTCTAACATAAAATGGCATAATCACCTGTAACTCTAACATAAAATGGCATAACCACCTGCAACTCTAACATAAAATGGAATAATCACCTGCAACTCTCTCTAACATAAAATGGCATAATCACCTGCAACTCTAACTTCTTCTTCTTCTTCTTTCGTTCGCTTGAAATATGTCTATAACTGCAATGCTGTCTCTTGTATGAATTGAACTGTCTTTTTCAGTTCACACAGCGGTCCATAGAGTTTATCTTCCACTGTCGTCTCTCTAGGCTAGAAGGTTTGCCTAGATATGTTATATTTTGGGCAGTCTTGGAGTATGTGCTCTGCTGTCTGCGACGCCAATCCACATGTGCACATGGCTGTTTCACCAATCTTGAATTTTGTATACATGTGGTTGCGTAATCTATTGTGCCCTGTTCTGAGGCGCAGAATAATGACTTGTTCTGGTCTATCCACAACGTGGTAGTCATCTTGAGCAGGTTTTGGTGGCTTTCTGACTGATTTGATCATTCTTTTCTTTTGGTGGTATGTAACGGGCACATCAGGCTGTTCTTCTTTGGCTCCATACTTAGCCAATTGATCAGCTCTGTCGTTTCCGGGTACTCCACGGTGGGATGGTATCCACTGTATGGTGACCTTAAGTCCAGAAAGTAGTGTCCTTAGTACTGGTAATTTCCCAGACAGGTGCGCCTCGAGTACTGATTTTGCATCTGTCAATAGCACCACAGGTTGTGTACCATTGCTGGTATTTAGTAATTTCTCTGTTGCTATCTTGATTGCCTCAATTTCTGCATCGTAGTTATGGCAGTACTTTCCTGTCGGTACTCTAGCTGTGTCCCTGGTATTATTTGGGTATTCTATGTACACTCCCGCTCCTCCATTTCGAACAGCATTTTGTGCTGACCCATCTGTGTAGACTCGGATTCAGAGGTCCTGTGGGTATTTTTCATCAAGTAATCTGAGAGTGGCTGTTCTACGCTGCGCACTGTTCTGTTCTTCCTTGTCAAATATTCCTCTCACTTTTGTCTGGATTTGTAATTATAGTCTATGCTCATCTTTCCATGGAGTTCGCTCTGGAATAGTTGTTAGGGGGATACCAACTGTGGGCAGATCGGCGGTTTCTCTGCAGAGTCGTTTGGCCTGGTGGATAAAACTACTTCTTTTCAACCGCCCCATAGCTAGGTTTTCAAATCTGTTCTTCATAGGGTGGCCTGGTAAGCTGAGGAACTTTTCTGCTTGTATTAGCGTTTTCGTATCTCTGCGCTCACTCAGTGCTTGTGTCCTCCCCATCTTCTCCATTTCCACTATAGGGGTTGATCTCATCCCTCCTGTGGTGACTCTAAGTGCTTGATTTTGCACTTTGTCCAGCTCTTGTAGTGTGGTTTTTGATGCCGAACACCACGCAGTTGACCCGTATTCCAGGTGTGGTCGTATGCTCTGTTGATAAACTTTGCTAAGTATTTTCCCACTGGCTCCCCATGTGGTTCCACTTAGCTTTCTCAGGATGGCTATTTTCCTTCTGGCTTTTGCTACTGCTTTGTTGATGTGCTTTCTCCATGTCAGCCTGCCATCAAATGTTACTCCAAGGTATGTTGGTTCTTTATCTTCTCTTAGGGGTGTTCCATTTATCTGGATGGTCCCTGCCTTTTGTTTTGGAGAGATGGTAAATAGGGTGGTGCTGCACTTGTCAGTGTTTATGCTGACACACCATCTATTTGCCCATGCAACAAATGTATCTACAACTCTTTGTAGTAATCTGTTGGCCACTGATGCATGTTCATTTGTGCTTCATAGAACCAGGTCATCGGCGTACATTGCCGCTTTAATTCCATGCGGTAGATTAGCAACGAGATCATTGATGAAGATTAGAAAGAGTGTGGGGGACAAGACTCCGCCCTGGGGAACACCGTGACGCAGTAGTACTTTCTTGCTCTTTAGTCCGTCTATCTGTATTCGGGCTCTTCTGTTGTGCGAGTATGCTTTCACCCATTTGTACATTCTTCCATTGACTTTGCAGTTTCTCAGTTTATTCATCAGACCTTCTTTCCAGACTTTGTCAAAGGCTTTCTTCAAATCTATCCATGCCGCAAGCACCAGTTTCTTCTCTTGGAATGCATCCTCAATTTCTTGAGAGAGGTAGGTTGTCTGATCTTCCGTAGAGTAGCACTGCCTAAAGCCAGCCTGCTGTGGCACAAGGATGTTTTTACTTTCAATGTACCACTGCAGTCTGTGATTGATGATGCGCTCCAGTGTTTTGCAGAGACAGCTGGTGAGGCTAATTGGTCTGTAGCTAGAGGCAATGAAACTATCTTTCCCTGATTTTAGGGGGGGGGGGGGTATCATGATTGCTTCTCTCCAGGCTTGTGGAACACTGCCTAAGGTCCAACTGTTATTGAAGATCTGCAACAGCTTTGCTTTGGCCTCTGTTCCTAGGTTCCTGATAATTTCATTGGAGATACCATCAGCTCCCGGTGACTTTCTCATTTTCAGTTTTGATATGGCTGGCTCCAGTTCGCTGAATGTGATGGGTGTCTCCAGAACCTCATGTACTATTTCCTTCTGTCCTGTATGTTGCCGTTTCTCTCTAATCTCTTGTTGTTTCTCTGGACTAATTTTGATATTGTTATCTTGTGCGAATGAGTCCGCAAAATGGTCAGCTGCTTGCTTTCTTGTTACGATGTTTCCATCTTTATGTAGTGCAATTTTTGAGTTTCTCCCTGTGCCCTCATCGTTAAGTTGTTTTATTAGCTTCCACAATTTCCTTGTGTCTCTTTCAAAGTTCAGAAACTCTGTTTTTTCCTGCCAGCTTTTCCGTCTAGCCTGCAGCTTGGCCCTTTGAAATTTGGCTTTTGCATGCTGGAATTTATTGTGGTGCTCTTGGCTGGGTGTGACCTCTGCTTGCTTTCTACATACTTCCACGTCATTATGCAACTGTTCCAGTTCACTACTCCAGTAGGGTTTATATTGTTTACGGGCTCCTCTTGGTACTGTTTCTCGCGCTGCCTGTAGTATGCATTTCCCAAACTCTTCAACTACTTTATTTATGTCTTTCTCAGTGTTCAGGTTTCTAACCAGTATGCTGGTGCGATTCTTGTACATTGCCCAGTCTGCTTTCTTGTAGTTCCACCTCGAGAGGGTGCTGCTTTTACTTACAAGCTCATATTTTACAGTTAGAAAGACTAGTCGATGGTCGCTGCCACCAGGTTGTTTTCCAACAATTCGTGTAATGTTCCACTCCAGGTCTGGTGAATGAAAAGCCAGGTCAGGTGTAGTTGTAGAGTGCCATGATCTCGAGTAGAAAGTACGTGGGTCGGACGGCTTGTTAACCAAGATGAATCTATTCTCATCCTGCCAGTCTTCCAGTCTCTCTCCTCTCTGGTCCATGTGATCATAGCCCCAACTCTGAGAGTGGCTGTTGTATTTTTGACAAGGGTCAGTATCCCACCCTTTCGCCTGTCCTTTCGGTCAGATCGGTAACACTGGTAGCCTCTGATTTTGAAGGCTATATTTTCGTTGAGGTGAGTTTCTTGCAAGCAACATATGCTTACTTTTTCTTGGTCCAGGATGTTTTCTAATTCGACTTTTTTGTTGTTGACTCCCTCCGCATTCCAGCGCATTATTTTAAGTCTTTGTTTAGTATGGCCAGCTGTTCTATTCTTATGTCCCCTGGCTCCACAGGACATCTGAGAAGGACCTCCAGTAGTTGGGGTTGGACCCTTTCGAGACATAGGGCCCGGCACTGCACCTGCCTGGGGGTCCAAAGCAGGGCGAGCACCATAACTTTTAGCAGCAGTCGACATATTCCATTTTGCGTAATTGCGTGGCATCCTGATTTCTGTGGTGCGCCTCCTGGCTGGTTGCCTCCGTCTTCAGCACCTTTCCTTTGCTAGAGCAGACTGTGGTCTCACTCGAGTTTAGATGTGTACGCGCGCACACACCTGTCTGCGCATGCATGTACGTGTATACACATCTAGAGCATACTGGTTATTTTCCGGCGCCAGATACTCGCCGTCGCCCCTTCTCCTGTTAGTTTAAACAGTTCCGCCACGTGAAGGCCAGGAGTTGGACTTTTGCTGCATAGGTTATGTATTCACGGGCCATTGGGGTATTTAAGTAATGTTGGGCGCTCACCCCAACACTGCGCTCCGGCTACATACAGCAACATTTGGAACCGCAACTCTAACATAAAATGGCATAATCACCTGTAACTCTAACATAAAATGGCATAATCACCTGTAACTCTAACATAAAAAGGCATAATCACCTGCAACTCTAACATAAAATGGCATAATCACCTGTAACTCTAACATAAAATGGCATAATCACCTGCAATTCTAACATAAAATGGCATACCACATGCAACTTTCCCTAACATAAAATGGCATACCACCTGCAACTCTCTCTAACATAAAATAACATACCACCTGCAACTTTCCCTAACATTAAATGACAACCACCTGCAACTCTCCCTAACATAAAATGACAATGACAAATCTGGCTTACCTGTCCACTCATGCAGGTGTAGGAAGATCCGTCCTCCACACAGATCACAAACATTCCTCACTAACTGAGCACCCACTTTAGGGACTCTCATCTCTGGGGCTTTGATGGGCACCTCTCCCTGAGAAAAGAGAAGATGCATTAACTTCACTATCCTCTAACTATCAATGCAGAACAAGTTTCAACTACACAACCAGAGCTTCGCAAGCTGAAGGGTTTACAATAAGGAACTGTCATTGAAGTGTGACGGGCTAGGTCATAATCTAGATTACAGTGATCTGAGGTAGGCTAGCCAGTTCCATTCCCCTCCTTTTGTAAACTAACAATTCTGAGAATTATCTAATACTTTGAGACTAGGCCAACCGGTTAGAAAGTATTCCTGCTATTGCTGGGAACTGAACCAGGACTAGACTCAATAAGTGGGCACGCTAACCAACTTACCATCACTATGACAGCCAGAGATTTACTGCAAGAGTTAAAAATGCAGACGGAGAAGTCATTCTTGGCTTGCACTGGCTTTTAACAGAGAGAAACTACCACTAACCTCAAACTAACTGCCACTTTCAACAGATTAGTATCTACGAGCATGCGAAGAATAAATCAACTTCCCAAGATTGAAAGAAACCACAAGCCAGCAGTGCTGAATGGATAAGAACATGTGTTCTTAAACATACAGAGTGCTGATGACAAGATAAGGAGTTCAGCCCCTACACCGGACAGTTGGACTATCTTGTCCTTGACTTGGGGAAGTAAATTACAAGCACCCCCGTAGTCGGAGTGGGTTCGCCTGATGGCGAGGGACATTGTTAATAGGGAAAGCTAATCCACACGCAAAATTCAGCCCAGCACTACTAGAAGTAGTGTGTATGGACAATGTTTGAGTCAAAGCGAGCAAGCGCAAAAAAAAGAAAAAAAATAACTTCCTAAGATTATAATATATAGTCTTCACAATGATTAATGGGGTTTGACAGGAGCCATGTTGGGCTATGTTAGGAGCCATGTTGAGCTATGCCAGGAGCCATGTTGGGCTATGTCAGGAGCCATGTTGGGCTACGTCAGCACTGGGCGAAGTGTGGTTCATGGTGAAAAAAGTGGCCCAGAAAGGACATGTGATAGATCCGCCAGAAAGCTCAAACTGTCCCTTTGTTAAAACTGGCACAAGTAATATAATCTCATTTACTAAGTATGTTTACTTACACTAACTGCTTTGAGTAATACAAATAGAGTAAGCAAGACAACACTCCATCAAGTGAAAAGCATTTTGTGCAATGGATCTTGTCTAAGAAATTCATAAAATGAGTTGTCTATTTCACCATTACAACTATTGCCTATATATTAAATGAATTCCTGTAATGCTCCCAACCTAATTAAGGCGATGTGCAGGTCACAGACAAAATGAAATTGGGTCAGATAGGTTATTTTTGGAATTGTTCCTTTTTACACACCGTAGCATGTCTTCTATCAGATTCAATACTAGCTTTTGTGTAAAAAAAAACGTTATTTTAATAACAATATTCATATTTAACTTAACAACCCTAGGTGTCAAATTGTTTATTGAAAATTGTTATGAAATTTATGACATTTTTCAAACCATAGCAACAGTATTTGCGCAAAGAGATAACTATGTATCATACACCGTTGTAATTGTTATCCCCCCTTTATTGTTTGGGAATCTTTGGGATCATGGAATGTTAACTTTCCAATAGAAAGCTTGTTTATTCATGCCAACAATCTTCTGGAAACTTCCATATATGGACCTTACTCATTAGCATAAGCAATGCGCTATTCCCGTTGGTTGAAACCGATCACGTGAGTATCCAATTTTTATCCAAGATGGCAGTTTTTATCTATTTGCGCTGGCAACCGCTTGACACGCTGATTGGAAAAATGCCTCGTCCCAAGAAATTTACCGTCCAGTCAGCTGCTCAACGTTGGAAATCTCGTAGTCTACAACTGGCAAATGCTCTAAGCACGGAAAAGTCTACCAGAATTCGTAAACATTATAGAATTGACCCAGCTAAACAGCACTTGCCATTTCCAAGTCTCACCGGGCTTTTGACAGTGAATCTGAATAATTATGTACCTTCGTGTTCTTCTCAAAGTTGTCTTTTATTGCAGAAAAAATCCGAAGCCAATTTAAAAGAGATATGTAAGAATATATGACATCCTCTAGAAACAAGTATATTTCTGTTGATGACAATGTATACCAAAGACTGGAACACAGAGCAGTAGTTGATTGTTCAGAAACTGATGAACTCATCAAAATGTTATGTTGTCCAGTATGTAAAAATACTAGTCTCATTTTGAAAACTGACAGTAAGAAAGCCAAAGATTAGCTGTGCATGCAGAATTTTACTGCTCTTGTTGTGCAGAAGTAATTTAGGAAGATCCCTAGCTGCGTGAAGTAATGATGGGGATAGATCTTTTGCCATCAACAGCCAGTCTGTTTATTCTGCATTAGTTTGTGGAATGGGTGCAACAACATTCAATAATGTTTGTAAAAATATGAACCTGCAAGATCTTCATCACAAAACATTTCACAACAAAGTGAATAAATTATATTCAAAGTTAGAAGATCTGAAGGACAAGCAAACTAAGAGATGCGACATTGTACGAGTGGCCAAACTGAAGAGACAAGAGGAGTTGCATGCCTGCCCTGCATATGCAGCAGGATTGTTCTAATTGTCATGTACTGTAAGAAACTGTTTTTCTGTGTAAAATAAGTTATTAGAGCATTAAGATAACTTTAGTAGTATAAAAAACAAGACATGAAAATAATCCACTTTTCCTGTTTTATCAATTTGCCAGTTTTGTTGTTTAACTTTGGTACATTGTTTCTCAAAAACTGTTTGCTAGATTATAACAAAACTTAGTACACTTATTCTTCATTGTATTACTTACATTATGTAAAGAGCATTTGTGAAACTAAGATTTAGTTTTTTTGCATATTCTTTAGAGGACACCACAGTCAACACCTGCATTTTTTGCTGTTGTGATCTCTTGGCAAGTTTACGTCCAGTAGTTTGCCATTGCTTTCTGAATGACCGGCACCCATACCATTTTGTAAAAAAACCAACGCAAGGCGGTCTGCTGCCGTCCGCAGCTGTGTTTCGAATGCGGGTATGCGGGATTATGAACTGCGTCCGTAACCCCTTCGCCGCGGAGTTTTTGTGCAGCAGTCAAAAGATTGCCAAGGAAAATGTTAACATTTTAAAAATATGACGAAAAAAATGCCAAGTGATATCATTAAAATTTTCTGTCACAATGTAAAAGGTCTATTTATGTGCATAGTCAATTTGACAGTTTTTATAGATTAGATGTCTTCAGTATCAAGCCCTATACCATATCAGAACATAGAAATTAAATATAGAATTTAATGTTTCCTGAGTTACATCACCTTAATCTGTAACATATTCCAGGGGTCAATGGGCCATTTGTTACCAGTTTAGCTTTTGTTTGTACCACACTGTATGCATTAAGGCAATGGGCATGAACACAGATCAAGAAAAGGCCACAAAAAGATGCCTCAAAGGAGGCTGAGATTTCAAAGGACAGCGAAGAAGGCCATTGGACATGTGGTTCAGAGACATATTCTCAAAGATAGATGACTATTCCATATAAGGGCACTATTTATTACTAATGCTATGAAAAACCACATCTCCATTGGTTCCAAGCAATTCCTACTTAGTTCATCCATATTCCAAGACAGCAGTGAATATGAAGACAGGGAAAACTTGGAAGAAATAGATTTGATTTTGGAGATGAATGTTGCAAATACCTTGAACTGCCAGAATAACTAACAACAATTGTCAGGAAAGTGCTAATAAAAGTAGAACATTATATTCAACCATAAGACTTTAGTTGTGTGATGAAAAGAGAGGCATTAGAAAATATTGTAACGACTAGAAAGATCAGCAGCAGAAGAGGCCAAGAGAAATGCTGGATGGTCTGAGATTGTCATGGTGGAATAACGATTGATATAAAACAGGAACTGAGATCTGTGGAGATGCATGAACACCTACAGCTGGGCTTGAACTGACAATTGGGAGTACCGAGACTGTTGGAATATTGAGACTGTTAGAGACCACAAAGGGTATAAATGCTGTATGTATGGGTTAGTGAAAGGACATGATAGCTCTGTAGAAACATGATCACCTGCGCCATCCTGTATAACATGACAAACATGTATCTACAAATCGCTAATTAATTTACGTAGCTACAAAGTGTTAGACAATGAAAAGTTTCATACAGCAATATAAGCCCTGACTACTTCAATAGCCTCTTCCGCTGTCTTGTTCCACTGTGTTAAGTCGGTTGCGTCCACTGAATAAATGGGGGGAACATTTTCTCCTGGACCTGAAAAGGTAAAGAAATAATAATGTTGTTAATATTAACCAACTTCAAGCATAAAATCTTATCAACGGGTATCGTTAAGTCATCTTGAGACAAATGTAGTGCCCCATCCATTGTGTAGTTTTTATTTTACACCCTTGATACAATCTATCCATATTCTTTGTCTTTAGCTATACATCTGGGCTTCATTATCTCACAATATCAGAAACCCTGTACTTGTCGCTTCTAAATCCAAAACCAGTGTGGTGCTTGATAATTATTTATAACATAATGTCTAGTTTTGCCTCTTCTAGTGAAGCCAGCAGATTTTCCTCAAACACGTCCTTTCACATGTGCTGAGTTTCCTCCTGTGTGTAGATAGCATCCATGTTTGGCATGGTAGCAATGTCAATAGAAGTCTGCTGTTTTATCACTGATGGCTTGACTACTGACAAGCCTACTGGAGACTTTTTTTTTTTTGCATATCCTTTACAGGACATCGCTGTCAACACC
Organism: Cepaea nemoralis; assembly: GCA_014155875.1. Lineage (NCBI taxonomy): Eukaryota > Metazoa > Mollusca > Gastropoda > Stylommatophora > Helicidae > Cepaea > Cepaea nemoralis. The sequence goes on from JACEFZ010021430.1 coordinate 20,886, forward strand.
AGCATCTTTCAGCTGTATGTTGATTTCTTGGCAAGATTACGCTCAGTAGTTTGCCATTGCTTTCTGAGCGGCCGGCTCACATACCCCGTAAGTCACCGATGCGATTCGAACCACTGCTGATTCTAACCGTCATCACGTTACCGACGAGAGTATACGAGATTACAGAGAAAAGTCATAACCTCTAAGCCACGAAGCCGGCCTACTGAAGACTGCGTGCATTATATATGTGCATACATGCATGCATATGATTTGAAAGAGGCTAAGATACAAAGACTATGCTTGATCACAAACAAGAGGCAGTTGTTACTGGCATAAGAGAAACACAAAAATACTAGGAAACTATGGAAAGAGTGGACAAACGCCTGCCTTAAGCTATAAGAATAACGCCTGCCTCAAGCTATAAGAATGTGTCCATTCATTTCTAGACTATTTTTTATTATGTGTGTATTCACTTCTAGACTATTCAATTTATGTGTAATTTCATTTCTAGACAATTTTTAATTATGTGTGTATTCACTTCTAGTCTATTCAATTTATGTGCGAATCCATTTCTAGACTATTTTTAATTATGTGTGTATTCATTTCTAGTCTATTCAATTTATGTGTTCTTCTTCTTCTTCTTCTTCTTCTTCTTCTTCTTCTTCTTCTTCTTCTTCTTCTTCTTCTTCTTCTTCTTCTTCTTCTTCTTCTTCTTCTTCTTCTTCTTCTTCTTCTTCTTCTTCTTCTTCTTCTGCGTTCATCCGGAGTTTTTTGTGTGGATGTGACTGCGTTGTGCCTGTTTACAGCAGAGTGCGTTCTTGCGCCGTTAGGCCGACACACCCGACTTCTTCGGGCATTTGTTGACCGGGTTAACCTTCCCGGATGTGTTATTTCATTTCTAGACTATTTTTAATTATGTGTGTATTCATTTGTAGACTATTCAATTTATGTGCGAATCCATTTCTATACTTTCTAATTATGTGTGTATTCATTTCTAGTCTATTCAATGTATGTGTGATTTCATTTCTAGACTATTTTTAATTATGTGTGTATTCATTTCTAGACTAATCAATTTATGTGTGAATCCATTTCTAGACTATTTTTAATTATGTGTGTATTCATTTCTAGACTATTCAATTTATGCGTGATTTCATTTGTAGACAATTTTTAATTATGTGGTATTCTTCTTCTTCTTCTTCTTCTTCTTCTTCTTCTTCTTCTTCTTCTTCTTCTTCTTCTTCTTCTTCTTCTTCTTCTTCTTCTTCTTCTTCTTCTTCTTCTTCTTCTTCTTCTTCTTCTTCTTCTGCGTTCATCCGGATTATTTTTTTCGGATGTGACTGCGTTGTGCCTGTTTACAGCAGAGCTGCGTTCTTGCGCCGTTAGGCCGACACATCCGACTTCTGCGGGCATTTGTTGACCGGGTTAACCTTCCCGGAGGTTTCTTAGGACGTTTGAATCTCACTGTTGTGGTGTTATCCCCCATCCTAGCTGGCCCGTATAGAACAGCCAAAGACATCCTGGTCAACCCTCAAGGGAAGGCAGGGGCAGACCATGGGCATTCCCCGCCATCCAAGGAGGCTTCCATACTTGCAGAGCCATCACGCGGTGCTCTGGTACTGGGCTCACCCAAGGAATCGTCACGTCCTGCACATGGCTGCTTAGCCTCACTTCCGTATATTGGGCCTTCCGTTCACCATAGGCTGTTCCTCCGGAAACCAGAAGAATGCAGTCTGCAGATGACATCCACACAGTGAGCTTTCGATTCAGACTTTCCACATAATGGATTTGCTATCCAAGCAATATTCCATTTCGTGCCACTAGGACACTTTTTCCACCTTTTATGAAGCCCACACAGTGAGCTTTCGATTCGGACTTTCCACGTAATGGATTTGCTATCCAAGCAATATTCCATTTCGTGCCACTAGGACACTTTTTCCACCTATTATAAAGCCCACACAGTGAGCTTTTGATTCGGACTTTCCACATAATGGATTTGCTATCCAAGCAATTTTCCATTTCATGCCTCTGGGACGCTTTTGTAACTGACATACCTGTGGTATGAAGTGTGGCAGTCTAAATACATCTTCATGCACCTTTAGATGTCAACCTGAATGTAGTTAAAGTAAGCTGTAGTCAACTTGAGCTTGTTGATATCTCCATAGAGCTTGTCCTCAAATGAAGCAGGCGTGGGCCAAAATATCTTTCTCTGTTCTGCATATATTGGGCACTCCTGCAGCAAATGTTTAGCTGTCATTTTACCAGTTCCACAATTACATTCATCGGTATCTCCTATCTTTAGTTTATTGAACAAGTGGTGTTTCAGCCTGTTATGTCCTGTGCGGAGTCTGAAGATTGCTACTTGTTCTCTTCGGTCGAGTTTGTATTATGCATCATCCTTCTGGTGGCCTGGATGCTCTGATTCCCATTTGGTTCTATAAGTGCTTTTTAAGTAGTAGATTGAGGTTTCCAGACACACATTTTGGGAGTGTAATGGAGGGTAATAGGGTTTATGAAGGAAAATATGGGGCAAATTGTCGACTCGGTAAAAAAAATTTTTTTGGTGGGAACGGTTTTTTGACGGGTGTGAAAGTAATTAAGGTAAAAGTAGTTGGTTGGTTCTGTAGTGGAAAGAGAGGGTGTGAAGGGGAAAGTTATTTTGGTTACGTAGGGTATATTAGTATGGGTAGTGATGTATAAACAAGGGTGTGATGGGTCGTGTTTTCTACTCATGGGTTGGATATATTTTGGTTACGTATATGAATGTGTCTGTTCGTGGTGAGTAATGTATAAACAAGGGTGTGATGGGTCGTGGTTATACTTGACGAAGTAAGAGATGGTTACTATCATCTGAACAGTGTGATAGTAGTGAAGGTAAAGGGTGGTATATTCACTACCATTATTACAAAGGAAATCTTATAAAGTTATAATGGGTATGGTGGTAAGGGGTATTAGTGATCAAGTAGGAGTGATATAGGGGTGGTCATAAATGTAATAAGAGGTGTTCGCAGTTACACACTGGTCAAGCAGTGGTCAAGCAATGGTCAAGTAAGGGTCAAGTAGTCAAGTAAGGAAATTTTAGGGAAAAGTGATTGTAATGATATGGTGGTGATTAAAGAGTGGTAAATTAGTGGTCAAGCAGTGGTCAAGCAGTGGTCAAGTGAGGAAAATTTTAGGGAAAATTGGTCGTAGTGACATGGTAATGTTTAAATTAGTGGTAAATTAGTGGTCAAGTAGTGGTCAAGTAGTGGTCAAGCAGTGGTCAAGCTGTGGTTAAGTGAGGAAAATTTTAGGGAAACTTTAGGGAAAAGTGATTGTAATGATATGGTGCTGATTAAAGAGTGGTAAATTAGTGGTCAAGCAAGAAAAATTTTAGGGAAAAGTGATTGTAATGATATGGTAATGCTTAAATTAGTGGTAAATTAGTGGTAAATTATTGGTCAAGTAGTGGTCAAGCAGTGGTCAAGTGGTGGGTAAGTGACGAAAATTCTAGGGAAATTTTAGGGAAAAGTGATTGTAATGATATGGTGATGCTTAAAGGATGTAAATTAGTGGTCAAGAAGTGGTCAAGCAGTGGTCAAGTGGTCAAATGAATAAATTTTAGCGGAAAGTAGTTGTAGCGACATGGTGATGCTTAAAGGGTGGTAAATTAGTGGTCAAGTAGTGGTCAAGTAGTGGTCAAGTAGTGGTCAAGTAGTGGTTAAGTAGTGGTCAAGTGGTCGAGTGACCACTTAAATTGTAGAGGACGATGTGCCTAAGATTATGGTAGTGATTAAAGTGATCGATGACGTGGTCAAGCAGTGGTCAATCAGTGGTCAAGTAGTCGAGTGACCACTTAAATTGTAGGGGAAAGTACGTATAGTGCAATGGTGGTGGGTAAAGTGAAGAAGAATCAATAGTAGTGATAATAGTACTACCAATATTATCGACAAGAATATTAGCTGGTGCGTTGTTATTATATTATATTTTTGTCGGTGTGTAAAAATCATACAAAGAGGGTCATACAAACACAAAGAGGATCACACAAACACACATACAAATACAAAGACAACCAAACATACACATAAAGACAGACAAGCACAAATACACACCCATTACCATTACTACTGTCACAACAACAGCTATACACAAGTACACACCCATAATCAAATAAACAACCACTCAAGTACAAACACAAAGACAACCATACACAGACAACCCATACCATTACTACTATCAGTATCAACAGATATACACAAGTGCAGAGACAGCACAGACACACCCATCGCCAACGATTACTACTGTCATCACAACTATACACAAGTACACACCCATAATCAAATAAACAACCACTCAAGTACAAACCACAAAGACAACCATACACAGACAACCCATACCATTACTACTGTCATCACAACTATACACACTTGATACACTTGTACATACAGACCTACAAGCACACAAGAACACTCAAAGACAAATACAAAGACAGCCAAGTACTCACAACAAGTACACACCCATAAACAAATACACAAGAACACTCAAAGACAAACACAAAGACAACCATACACAGACAACCCATACCATTACTACTGTCATCACAACCAGTACAGACACACTCACCCATAATCAATTACACAAATACACACCTACAAACAAAAACACACAAAGACACAGACACACTTGTACATACAGACACAGAAGTACAGACAACCCATACTATTACTACTGTCATCACAACTATACACAAGTACACACCCATAATCAATTATACAAATACACACCTACAAACAAAAACACACAAAGACACAGACACACTTGTACATACAGACACAGAAGTACAGACAATCCATACTATTACTACTGTCATCACAACTATACACAGACACACCCATACACACTTGATACACTTATACATACAGACCTACAAGCACAAAGTCAACCACACACAGCCATAAACAAATACACAAAGACGGTCACAGAGACACACTTGTACATACAGACCTACAACATCACAACTATACACAACCACGTACAGACACATCTGCACGTACACACAGACATCAATTACACAAATACACACCTACAACCACAAAGACACCCAAGTACACACATGTACACACTTGATACACACAAATACAAAGACAACCACACACAGACACAAAACACAAGTACAACCAGACATCAACTTCACCCAAGTACACACTTGATACATTTGTACATACAGACCTACAAGCACACAAAAACACACACAAACCATTACTACTGGTACCACAACCAGTACAGATACACTCACCCATAACAAATCGTGTCCCTACAAGAATATCACAAACCACAAATTTGTGGTAAAGAACGCGGATGTCCGAGACTACGTCATCAACTCCATATGCAAAAGTCATTAAGCATGAGTCATCAGTTTGTAGGGAAGCAGGCGGGCGTTAGAAAACACTGTCTACAAAATTGCTACGTCAGCTATGTAGTGTGCAGAACCAGTGTATAAAATAGACGGCGTCTCTTGTGAGCTCAGTACCAGTGCACGGCTGACTTGGGTATCTACAGAGTTATTTTTGTGAAACTTGCTGTTGTAAGTCGCTTAGTGTAGTAAGCAGATATTATTCACGTACTGACTTGGCTAGCTACAGCAGTGAAACATGTTGGTGTGAGCCTGATTCGTTTCGTCGGCATCTGATAAAACAGTGAAACATATATTGTATACATCAGAACTTTTTGGTGTTGTAAGAAAGCGAAAGTGTGTCTTATGACCAGTTTATCAATATGGCCACCAGATCTACTTTCACGTGTTCAATGTGCGACAAAGACTTCCGTGATGCGAATAATCTTAATCGTCACATTCGGATCATTCACGGTACGAAATCATACTTATGTCATATCTGTGGACAACTTTTCAACAGAAAAGACAATCTACAAAGACACATGCGAACACACCATCAACCACGTATGAATACATCAGAACCAGAGACGACAGCACCATATGTATATTTACACCATCCTCGTAGTGTAAGTCAAGTACCAGACTACCACCACTGTATCTTCAATGATAATCTTACCCGCTACAATGGGAACATTCACAATGATTATCCCTGTCAGTTACGTAACAATCTATACAATTCGACCCTACAACGGTACTTATATCACCAGATACCACGAGAAAGAACGACACCCTTAGACACCCTGGCAACATGTCACCATA
>JACEFZ010021431.1:0-280000 GCA_014155875.1 Cepaea nemoralis
ACATAGACACCAGTTTCAAATACATGCTTGTAGTTTATCACTTTATTCCTATGCTACATAGACACCAGTTAATACAGCTTGTATTTACACTTTATTCCTGTTATACATAGACACCAGTTATACATGCTTGTAGTTATCCACTTTATTCCTGTTATACATAGGACACCAGTTAATACATGCTTGTAGTTTATCACTGTATCTATCTACATAGACACCAGTTAATACATGCTTGTATTTACCACTTATTCTGTTACAGACACCAGTTAATACATGCTTGTAGTTTACCACTTTATTCCTGTTATACATAGACACCAGTTAATACATGCTTGTAGTTTATCCACTTTATTACCTATTCTACATAGGACACCAGTAATACATGCTTGTAGTTTACCACTTTATTCCTGTTATACATAGACACCAGTTAATACATGCTTGTAGTTATCACTTTATTCCTGTTATACATAGACACCAGTTAATACATGCTTGTAGTTTACCACTTTATTCCTGTTATACATACACACCAGTTAATACATGCTTGTAGTTTATCACTTTATTACCTATTCTACATAGGACACCAGTTAATACATGCTTGTAGTTTATCACTTTATTACCTATTATACATAGACACCAGTTAATACATGCTTGTAGTTTACTACTTTATTCCTGTTATACATAGACACCAGTTAATACATGCTTGTAGTTTACCACTTTATTCCTGTTCTACATAGACACCAGTTAATACATGCTTGTAGTTTACCACTTTATTCCTGTTATACATAGACACCAGTTAATACATGCTTGTAGTTTACCACTTTATTCCTGTTATACATAGACACCAGTTAATACATGCTTGTAGTTTATCACTTTATTCCTGTTATACATAGACACCAGTTAATACATGCTTGTAGTTATCACTTTATTCCTATTCTACATAGACACCAGTTAATACATGCTTGTAGTTTACCACTTTATTCCTGTTATACATAGACACCAGTTAATACATGCTTGTAGTTTATCACTTTATTCCTGTTATACATAGACACCAGTTAATACATGCTTGTAGTTTATCACTTTATTCCTGTTATACATAGACACCAGTTAATACATGCTTGTAGTTTATCACTTTATTCCTATTATACATAGACACCAGTTAATACATGCTTGTAGTTTATCACTTTATTCCTGTTATACATAGACACCAGTTAATACATGCTTGTAGTTTATCACTTTATACCTAGATCTACATAGACACCAGTTAATACATGCTTGTAGTTTACCACTTTATTCCTGTTATACATAGACACCAGTTAATACATGCTTGTAGTTTATCACTTTATTCCTATTCTACATAGACACCAGTTAATACATGCTTGTAGTTTACCACTTTATTCCTGTTATACATAGACACCAGTTAATACATGCTTGTAGTTTATCACTTTATTCCTGTTATACATAGACACCAGTTAATACATGCTTGTAGTTTATCACTTTATTCCTGTTATACATAGACACCAGTTAATACATGCTTGTAGTTTACTACTTTATTCCTGTTCTACATAGACACCAGTTAATACATGCTTGTAGTTTATCACTTTATTACCTGTTATACATAGACACCAGTTAATACATGCTTGTAGTTTACCACTTTATTCCTGTTATACATAGACACCAGTTAATACATGCTTGTAGTTTACCACTTTATTCCTGTTATACATAGACACCAGTTAATACATGCTTGTAGTTTACCACTTTATTCCTGTTATACATAGACACCAGTTAATACATGCTTGTAGTTTACCACTTTATTCCTATTCTACATAGGCACCAGTTAATACATGCTTGTAGTTTATCACTTTATACCTATTCTACATAGGCACCAGTTAATACATGCTTGTAGTTTACACTTTATTCCTGTTATACATAGACACCAGTTAATACATGCTTGTAGTTTACCACTTTATTCCTGTTATACATAGACACCAGTTAATACATGCTTGTAGTTTACCACTTTATTCCTGTTATACATAGACACCAGTTAATACATGCTTGTAGTTTATCACTTTATTCCTATTCTACATAGACACCAGTTAATACATGCTTGTAGTTTATCACTTTATACCTATTCTACATAGACACCAGTTAATACATGCTTGTAGTTTATCACTTTATTCCTGTTATACATAGGCACCAGTTAATACATGCTTGTAGTTTATCACTTTATATCCTATTCTACATAGGACACCAGTTAATACATGCTTGTAGTTTATCACTTTATTCCTGTTATACATAGACACCAGTTAATACATGCTTGTAGTTTACCACTTTATTCCTGTTATAGACACCAGTTAATACATGCTTGTAGTTTACCACTTTATTCCTGTTATACATAGACACCAGTTAATACATGCTTGTAGTTTATCACTTTATTCCTGTTCTACATAGACACCAGTTAATACATGCTTGTAGTTTATCACTTTATTCCTGTTATACATAGACACCAGTTAATACATGCTTGTAGTTTACCACTTTATTCCTATTCTACATAGACACCAGTTAATACATGCTTGTAGTTTATCACTTTATCCTATTCTACATAGACACCAGTTAATACATGCTTGTAGTTTACCACTTTATTCCTGTTATACATAGACACCAGTTAATACATGCTTGTAGTTTACCACTTTATTCCTATTCTACATAGACACCAGTTAATACATGCTTGTAGTTTATCACTTTATTCCTGTTATACATAGACACCAGTTAATACATGCTTGTAGTTTACCACTTTATTCCTGTTATACATAGACACCAGTTAATACATGCTTGTAGTTTATCACTTTATTCCTGTTATACATAGACACCAGTTAATACATGCTTGTAGTTTACCACTTTATTCCTGTTATACATAGACACCAGTTAATACATGCTTGTAGTTTATCACTTTATTCCTGTTATACATAGACACCAGTTAATACATGCTTGTAGTTTATCACTTTATTCCTGTTATACATAGACACCAGTTAATACATGCTTGTAGTTATCACTTTATTCCTATTCTACATAGACACCAGTTAATACATGCTTGTAGTTTACCACTTTATTCCTGTTATACATAGACACCAGTTAATACATGCTTGTAGTTTATCACTTTATACCTATTCTACATAGACACCAGTTAATACATGCTTGTAGTTTATCACTTTATTCCTGTTATACATAGACACCAGTTAATACATGCTTCTAGTTTACCACTTTATTCCTGTTATACATAGACACCAGTTAATACATGCTTGTAGTTTACTACTTTATTCCTGTTATACATAGACACCAGTTAATACATGCTTGTAGTTTACCACTTTATTCCTGTTATACATAGACACCAGTTAATACATGCTTGTAGTTTATCACTTTATACCTATTCTACATAGACACCAGTTAATACATGCTTGTAGTTTACCACTTTATTCCTGTTATACATAGACACCAGTTAATACATGCTTGTAGTTTACCACTTTATTCCTGTTATACATAGACACCAGTTAATACATGCTTGTAGTTTATCACTTTATTCCTATTCTACATAGACACCAGTTAATACATGCTTGTAGTTTACCACTTTATTCCTGTTATACATAGACACCAGTTAATACATGCTTGTAGTTTACTACTTTATTCCAGTTATACATAGGCACCAGTTAATACATGCTTGTAGTTTACTACTTTATTCCTGTTCTACATAGACACCAGTTAATACATGCTTGTAGTTTACCACTTTATTCCTGTTATACATAGACACCAGTTAATACATGCTTGTAGTTTATCACTTTATTCCTGTTATACATAGACACCAGTTAATACATGCTTGTAGTTTATCACTTTATTCCTAGTTATACATAGACACCAGTTAATACATGCTTGTAGTTTACTCACTTTATTCCTGTTATACATAGACACCAGTTAATACATGCTTGTAGTTTATCACTTTATTCCTGTTATACATAGACACCAGTTAATACATGCTTGTAGTTTATCACTTTATTCCTGTTATACATAGACACCAGTTAATACATGCTTGTAGTTTACCACTTTATTCCTGTTATACATAGACACCAGTTAATACATGCTTGTAGTTTACCACTTTATTCCTGATTATACATAGACACCAGTTAATACATGCTTGTAGTTTACCACTTTATTCCTATTCTACATAGACACCAGTTAATACATGCTTGTAGTTTATCACTTTATACCTATTCTACATAGACACCAGTTAATACATGCTTGTAGTTTACCACTTTATTCCTGTTATACATAGACACCAGTTAATACATGCTTGTAGTTTACCACTTTATTCCTGTTATACATAGACACCAGTTAATACATGCTTGTAGTTTATCCACTTTATTCCTGTTATACATAGACACCAGTTAATACATGCTTGTAGTTTACCACTTTATTCCTGTTATACATAGACACCAGTTAATACATGCTTGTAGTTTACCACTTTATTCCTGTTATACATAGACACCAGTTAATACATGCTTGTAGTTTATCACTTTATTCCTATTCTACATAGGCACCAGTTAATACATGCTTGTAGTTTATCACTTTATTCCTGTTATACATAGACACCAGTTAATACATGCTTGTAGTTTACCACTTTATTCCTGTTATACATAGACACCAGTTAATACATGCTTGTAGTTTATCACTTTATTCCTGTTATACATAGACACCAGTTAATACATGCTTGTAGTTTACCACTTTATTCCTGTTATACATAGACACCAGTTAATACATGCTTGTAGTTTACCACTTTATTCCTGTTATACATAGACACCAGTTAATACATGCTTGTAGTTTATCACTTTATTCCTATTCTACATAGACACCAGTTAATACATGCTTGTAGTTTACCACTTTATTCCTGTTATACATAGACACCAGTTAATACATGCTTGTAGTTTATCACTTTATTCCTAGTTATACATAGACACCAGTTAATACATGCTTGTAGTTTACCACTTTATTCCTGTTATACATAGACACCAGTTAATACATGCTTGTAGTTTACCACTTTATTCCTGTTATACATAGACACCAGTTAATACATGCTTGTAGTTTATCACTTTATTCCTGTTATACATAGACACCAGTTAATACATGCTTGTAGTTTACCACTTTATTCCTGTTATACATAGACACCAGTTAATACATGCTTGTAGTTTATCACTTTATACCTATTCTACATAGACACCAGTTAATACATGCTTGTAGTTTACCACTTTATTCCTGTTATACATAGACACCAGTTAATACATGCTTGTAGTTTACCACTTTATTCCTGTTATACATAGACACCAGTTAATACATGCTTGTAGTTTATCACTTTATACCTATTCTACATAGACACCAGTTAATACATGCTTGTAGTTTACCACTTTATTCCTGTTATACATAGACACCAGTTAATACATGCTTGTAGTTTATCACTTTATTCCTGTTATACATAGACACCAGTTAATACATGCTTGTAGTTTATCACTTTATTCCTGTTATACATAGACACCAGTTAATACATGCTTGTAGTTTACCACTTTATTCCTGTTATACATAGACACCAGTTAATACATGCTTGTAGTTTATCACTTTATTCCTGTTATACATAGACACCAGTTAATACATGCTTGTAGTTTATCACTTTATTCCTGTTATACATAGACACCAGTTAATACATGCTTGTAGTTTACCACTTTATTCCTGTTATACATAGACACCAGTTAATACATGCTTGTAGTTTATCACTTTATACCTATTCTACATAGACACCAGTTAATACATGCTTGTAGTTTACCACTTTATTCCTGTTATACATAGACACCAGTTAATACATGCTTGTAGTTTATCACTTTATACCTATTCTACATAGACACCAGTTAATACATGCTTGTAGTTTATCACTTTATTCCTGTTATACATAGACACCAGTTAATACATGCTTGTAGTTTACCACTTTATTCCTGTTATACATAGACACCAGTTAATACATGCTTGTAGTTTATCACTTTATACCTATTCTACATAGACACCAGTTAATACATGCTTGTAGTTTACTACTTTATTCCTGTTATACATAGACACCAGTTAATACATGCTTGTAGTTTATCACTTTATTCCTGTTATACATAGACACCAGTTAATACATGCTTGTAGTTTACTACTTTATTCCTGTTCTACATAGACACCAGTTAATACATGCTTGTAGTTTACCACTTTATTCCTGTTATACATAGACACCAGTTAATACATGCTTGTAGTTTATCACTTTATTCCTGTTATACATAGACACCAGTTAATACATGCTTGTAGTTTATCACTTTATTCCTGTTATACATAGACACCAGTTAATACATGCTTGTAGTTTACTACTTTATTCCTGTTATACATAGACACCAGTTAATACATGCTTGTAGTTTACCACTTTATTCCTGTTATACATAGACACCAGTTAATACATGCTTGTAGTTTACCACTTTATTCCTGTTATACATAGACACCAGTTAATACATGCTTGTAGTTTATCACTTTATTCCTATTCTACATAGACACCAGTTAATACATGCTTGTAGTTTACCACTTTATTCCTGTTATACATAGACACCAGTTAATACATGCTTGTAGTTTACCACTTTATTCCTGTTATACATAGACACCAGTTAATACATGCTTGTAGTTTACTACTTTATTCCTGTTCTACATAGACACCAGTTAATACATGCTTGTAGTTTACCACTTTATTCCTGTTATACATAGACACCAGTTAATACATGCTTGTTGTTTATCACTTTATACCTATTCTACATAGGCACCAGTTAATACATGCTTGTAGTTTATCACTTTATTCCTAGTTATACATAGACACCAGTTAATACATGCTTGTAGTTTACCACTTTATTCCTGTTATACATAGACACCAGTTAATACATGCTTGTAGTTTATCACTTTATACCTATTCTACATAGACACCAGTTAATACATGCTTGTAGTTTACCACTTTATTCCTGTTATACATAGACACCAGTTAATACATGCTTGTTGTTTATCACTTTATACCTATTCTACATAGGCACCAGTTAATACATGCTTGTAGTTTATCACTTTATTCCTGTTATACATAGACACCAGTTAATACATGCTTGTAGTTTACCACTTTATTCCTGTTATACATAGACACCAGTTAATACATGCTTGTAGTTTATCACTTTATTCCTATTCTACATAGACACCAGTTAATACATGCTTGTAGTTTATCACTTTATTCCTGTTATACATAGACACCAGTTAATACATGCTTGTAGTTTATCACTTTATTCCTGTTATACATAGACACCAGTTAATACATGCTTGTAGTTTACACTTTATTCCTGTTATACATAGACACCAGTTAATACATGCTTGTAGTTTACCACTTTATTCCTGTTATACATAGACACCAGTTAATACATGCTTGTAGTTTATCACTTTATTCCTAGTTATACATAGACACCAGTTAATACATGCTTGTAGTTTATCACTTTATTCCTGTTCTACATAGACACCAGTTAATACATGCTTGTAGTTTACCACTTTATTCCTGTTATACATAGACACCAGTTAATACATGCTTGTAGTTTACCACTTTATTCCTATTCTACATAGACACCAGTTAATACATGCTTGTAGTTTACTACTTTATTCCTGTTATACATAGACACCAGTTAATACATGCTTGTAGTTTACCACTTTATTCCTGTTATACATAGACACCAGTTAACACATGCGTGTAGTTTATTAGTAATTTTGTTAGCTATTCTCCGTCTGTTTGATCCATACAGTTAGTTGCATGTCCTTTACAGCACATCCCAGTCAACCCAAATATTTATTGGCTGTTTGTTATTTTCTAAGCAATTTTATGTTCTGCAGTTTGCCATTGTATTCGAATGACCGACACTCATACCATTGTGGACATGAATGCCAAGCGATTAGCTCCCTAAGCCCTGACCTTGAAGCTGGTATGTCAGGATTGGAAGACTATCAAATACCCCTAAGCCCTGACCTTGAAGCTGGTATGTCAGGATTGTGAGACTATTAACTACCTCTAAGCCCTGACCTTGAAGCTGGTATGTCAGGATTGGAAAACTATCAACTTCCCCCAAGTCACAGAAGCTGACGATTCGTAAAGTAGTACTGACTAAACATTTAAGTTAAACATTTAAAATTTGGCTGCTAAACTTACATTCCTGTGACTTCCACACATTTCCTAGTATTGTGGTAAGTTAAGGCATAAAGGCAACATATAGAGACAGGAAGTGCAAAGTCTTGTGACGTCCTGTAAAGGATATGCAACTAACTTTTAATTAATAGCACATACAATTATTAACTTAAAAAGGTAACAGACAGAGACGTAAAGGGCAAATTCCTCCATGGGATAACAATTAACAGAGGCATTCAAAATAAAAACGAGTGAGACATGAGTTTCCTTTTGTCACCTCTACTATTCTTACTGACTATAAACTGCATTTTGATAACAACAACAAGCACTGCCAGAAATGGAATTCAATGGATTCCTCTGACATAGCATCTCGATGATCTGGATATCGCTGATGATATTGCCCTCCTGTCTCTCACATGACATTGGATGCAGGAAAAATTACATTGGATGGGAGTTCACAACAATTAGGTTTCAAAATTCATAAAGGAAAGATAGAAAATGAGAATAAATCGATCAAACCTGGTTCCTCTTGGTGAAACCTCACTTTTAGGATGGAATCATACACCTGTGTAATTGACAGCGTAGACATACAGGGTGGAGCAGATACAGATGTCAGGATTAGAATACAGAAGGCTTGAGGAGATTTTATAAAACTGGAAAATTTGTGGAAGTCAGAAGGAATTAAAATTTGCAAGAAATGTGATATTGTGTGAAAGAATATTTAATTCTAACGTTAATTCAGTACAACTGTATTGGTAAGAAATGTGGAGAACAATGCAAACAATAACAGTTAAGTAACACACATTCACTAAATGATGCCTGCACAGAATAGAAGGAATCAAATGGAATAGCAGAATCACCAAACGTGGAGCTCAAGGAGAGAACTAGACAAACACCAGTGTGGAGCTCATGGAGAGAACTAGACAAACACCAGTGAACCAAGAGGTGCTGGATAGAACACACATTGAAAGTACCTGAGACTGGTATAACTAGAAAGTCAATTGTCTGGAATCCATGGATTTACATACAGGAACACCTGACAACACACGGAGAACAGAAGGAGACAGAAATCAATATGGTGACAACATGCACGGAGCTGCATGGGGTAGTTAGGGATAGGAGGGCTGGGAGTGGGTTTGTTGGGAGCCAATGTCTCAATGGGGGAATGAAGGGGGAAAGAGGAATACTTTTGTAGACCTAGTTGTTGTGACCTCCCAGTGACAGGAGGACATGATCAGATTTGTTAGTCAGATTCGATTTCTGGCAATAGTTATTGGTGGCTCCATAATTCAGTCTAGAACAGTGGTTCTCAAACAGTGGGGAATTCCCACCAAGGGGGAAATTTTAGGGTTTCCAGGAAAGGGGAGGGGGGGGAGGTTAAGACCACAGATTGGCTTATTAAAAATGGCTTGAGGCACAATATCCTGGTTTTCTATTGAGCATTTTGTTTGATCAAGCACAATTTTCTGGTGTCCTGTTTTAAGTGACAATTCTTTGTCGTTTTAACTGTTTGTTTATTGTAATATGATTAATTTGGTGTGTTAATTGTGAATATAAAAAATGCACCTTTTAAGGCTGACAATTTTGGAAAGGGGGAAATTTTTCTTTTCTTCGCTGGAAATGGGGGAATGACATCCTGACATACAGTGAAAGGGTGCGTGGGCCAATAAATGTTGAGAACCACTGGTCTAGAATCGATAAGAATATTAAAGATGACAAAAGGTTTCCATGTCTTCTCATTTCAAATGTACTTGTTAGTTTTCACTCATACAGATCTCTGAATTGCATGACTTCATATTTTACTAATATTTTTTTGCTTTTTTTGTGTGGGATCCCATTTGTGTTATTTGCTTAAATCAACTTTCTAAAATGTCACAAGAGAACATATACAGGAAAGAAACTTTACAAGTGTGATGATGGTTGTCATGCATCTTTTACTCAGGCTTGAACTCTTAAGTGCCATAAATAAAACACTTATAGAATAGTGCAAGGGTGTTTATAATGTGAATGGATGGTGGTTTCTTGAGTAGAGTTAGTTTGAGCAGTTACTTTCAACTGTGTGTGTGGGTGGGGGATGTTTGTGTGGATGGGGGTCTACAACATTCATTTGACAATGTTTTCTTTCCTATGTGAATGTATCATGCACAATTGATGAACGAAAGATTAGTGATTGGAAGGGCCAAATGCATACATGTTTTACAATAAAGTTAAATCAAATCGAATGTCCATGTGTTAACTTGATGGTACACGAGTGCGTGTAGGAAAGCATAAATGCCATGACAGGGTGAGCTGGGAAATCCTTAGACAAAATATAACGATGTTTGATAATGGTTTATTCTGCTATTGAGTATTCACTGGAGATCTTCATGCTAGCCACAGAAGGAGAGTAGTTAAAATAAGTAAATAATCCATTTGTACACCTTCAGCTGTATTGGGCGTATGGTGTTAGAGCCATATTTGTATAGAACAATCATCACTCCAGGGGCGATGTGTTCAGTATCACTCCAGTCAAATGAATTAATGAATGTACGCTGTCAGAAATTGTATACGTCCACAAAAAATATGCATGTTCAACTTTATTCATATACAGATAGATCCTACACTAGTGTCTGACTCGCAAGATAGATAGATACAAACACTTTAAAAAAGACAGAAAGACGGACGCCAGGCAGACAGTCAGAGACAAACAGTTACATTCATAAAGGACAGAAAGATAGACAGGCAGACAGACAGATGGTTGGACGGACGGTCGGGTAGGTAGTTTTAGGTAGATAGACAAATATGCAGATCAACGGACAAATTGACGGACCGATGTAAGAATGGATGAACAGACAGATAGAGAAATAGACAGGCCGACCTATAGATAAATACTGCTAAGACATTTGATGCCAGGGACCACAAGAAAGACGTGCCTAGACGATACTCACATAGGCTTATCTAACGGTCCTCTGAAGGACAAGTTAGATTGAACATCGGTTTGCTATTTATCTCTATGGAACTAGCGATGGTCTGTTATTTATGCCGGCCGCTCATAAATCCGCCGTTGTGGTTCAGGAGATAGTGAAACAGTCAGCATCGTAGTTCTCATGTACAACAACTGCATGGTTCGTAATTCTCCTATATAACAACTCGTGGGTTCGAAATCAGTTTTGCGTTGATTTCCATGATATGAAACCTCGGCAGTTCACAACACAACGGCAAACTACTTAACTAACATTGCCTAATGAATCACAAATAGCCAATAAATTCTGGGATTCATTGCAAAGTTCTGTAAATGATATGTAAATAACTGTTTAAACCCATAGGAATAGCTATGTAAAGTACTCATGTGGATGTTATTACGCCCCTTAGACATATGGTGTTAGCCATGCATTTCCATAGACATCGGGCCTGGATGTATGATACCAACATCACTCAGACCTGGATGTATGATACCAACATCACTCAGACCTGGATGTATGATACCAACATCACTCAGACCTGGATGTATGATACCAACATCACTCAGACCTGGATGTGTGATACCAACATCACTCAGACCTGGATGTATGATACCAACATCACTCAGACCTGGATGTATGATACCAACATCACTCAGACCTGGATGTATGATACCAACATCACTCAGACCTGGATGTATGATACCAACATCACTCAGACCTGGATGTATGATACCAACATCACTCAGACCTGGATGTGTGATACCAACATCACTCAGGTTGACATCACTTCCTTGGATATTTCAAGGTACCCTTGATAGCCTGGGTCGACCTGAGTTCTTAGATCAATTGTAACCATTTGCCTCAAGGGGGATTCCAACATATTACCATCGGATAGTCAGGTTACTGGATAGCCACCGTTCTATCTCCACACTGAGCTACAGCCACTGCTCTATCGCGACACCTAGCTACAGACACTACTCTATCGCAACACCGAGCTACAGACACTGCTCTATCGCGACACTGGGCTACATACACTACTCTATCGCGGCACTGAGCTACAGACACAGCTCTATCGCTACACCTAGCTACAGACACTGCTCTATCGCTACACCTAGCTACAGACACTGCTCTATCGCTACACTGAGCTACAGACACTGCTCTATCGCTACACCTAGCTACAGCCACTGCTCTATCGCTACACCTAGCTACAGACACTGCTCTATCGCTACACTGAGCTACAGCCACTGCTCTATCGCTACACCTAGCTACAGACACTGCTCTATCGCTACACCTAGCTACAGACACTGCTCTATCGCGTCACTGGGTTACAGACACTGCTCTATCGCTACACTTAGCTACAGACACTGCTCTATCGCGTCACTGAGCTACAGCCACTGCTCTATCGCTACACCTAGCTACAGACACAGCTCTATCGCCACACCTAGCTACAGACACTGCTCTATCGCCACACTGAGCTACAGACACTGCTCTATCGCTACAATGAACTACAGACACTGCTCTATCGCCACACCTAGCTACAGACATTGCTCTATCGCTACACTGAGATACAGACACTGCTCTATCGCCACACCTAGCTACATACACAGCTCTATCGCAACACTGAGCTACAGACACTGCTGTATCGCTACAATGAGCTACAGACACTGCTCTATCGCCACACCTAGCTACAGACACTGCTCTATCGCTACACTGAGCTACAGACACTGCTCTATCGCCACACCTAGCTACAGACACTGCTCTATCGCTACACTGAGCTACAGCCACTGCTCTATCGCAACACTGACATACAGACACTGCTCTATCGCTACACTGAGCTACAGACACTGCTCTATCGCAACACTGACATACAGACACTGCTCTATCGCCACACCTAGCTACAGACACTGCTCTATCGCTACACCTAGCTACAGACACTGCTCTATCGCTACACTGAGCTACAGCCACTGCTGTATCGCTACACCTAGCTACAGACACTGCTCTATCGCGTCACTGGGTTACAGACACTGCTCTATCGCTACACTTAGCTACAGACACTGCTCTATCGCTACACCTAGCTACAGACACTGCTCTATCGCTACACCGGGCTACAGACACTGCTCTATCGCTACACCGAGCTACAGACACTGCTCTATCACGTCACTCAGCTACAGCCACTGCTCTATCGCAACACTGAGCTACAGACACTGCTCTATCGCCACACCTAGCTACAGACACTGCTCTATCGCTACACCTAGCTACAGACACTGCTCTATCGCTACACTGAGCTACAGACACTGCTCTATCGCCACACCTAGCTACAGACACTGCTCTATCGCTACACTGAGCTACAGCCACTGCTCTATCGCAACACTGACATACAGACACTGCTCTATCGCTACACTGAGCTACAGACACTGCTCTATCGCAACACTGACATACAGACACTGCTCTATCGCCACACCTAGCTACAGACACTGCTCTATCGCTACACCTAGCTACAGACACTGCTCTATCGCTACACTGAGCTACAGCCACTGCTGTATCGCTACACCTAGCTACAGACACTGCTCTATCGCGTCACTGGGTTACAGACACTGCTCTATCGCTACACTTAGCTACAGACACTGCTCTATCGCTACACCTAGCTACAGACACTGCTCTATCGCTACACCGGGCTACAGACACTGCTCTATCGCTACACCGAGCTACAGACACTGCTCTATCACGTCACTCAGCTACAGCCACTGCTCTATCGCAACACTGAGCTACAGACACTGCTCTATCGCCACACCTAGCTACAGACACTGCTCTATCGCTACACCTAGCTACAGACACTGCTCTATCGCTACACCTAGCTACAGACACTGCTCTATCGCTACATCTAGCTACAGACACTGCTCTATCGCTACACCTAGCTACAGACACTGCTCTATCGCTACACCTAGCTACAGACACTGCTCTATCGCTACACCTAGCTACAGACACTGCTCTATCGCAACACCGGGCTACAGACACTGCTCTATCGCTACACCGAGCTACAGACACTGCTCTATCACGTCACTCAGCTACAGCCACTGCTCTATCGCAACACTGAGCTACAGACACTGCTCTATCGCCACACCTAGCTACAGACACTGCTCTATCGCTACACCTAGCTACAGACACTGCTCTATCGCTACATCTAGCTACAGTCACTGCTCTATCGCTACACCTAGCTACAGACACTGCTCTATCGCCACACTGGGCTACAGACACTGCTCTATCGCAACACTGAGCTACAGCCACTGCTCTATCGCAACACTGAGCTACAGACACTGCTCTATCGCGTCACTGAGCTACAGACACTACTCTATCGCGAAACTGGGCTACAGACACTACTCTATCGCGACACTGGGCTACAGACACTGCTCTATCGCAACACTAGGCTACAGACACTACTCTATCGCAACACTGGGCTACAGACACTACTCTATCGCAACACTGGGCTACAGACACTGCTCTATCGCTACACCTAGCTACAGACACTACTCTATCGCAACACTGGGCTACAAACACTACTCTATCGCGTCACTTAGCTACAGACACTGCTCTATCGCTACACCTAGCTACAGACACTACTCTATCGCAACACTGGGCTACAGACACTGCTCTATCGCTACACCTAGCTACAGACACTACTCTATCGCAACACTGGGCTACAGACACTGCTCTATCGCTACACCTAGCTACAGACACTACTCTATCGCAACACTGGGCTACAGACACTACTTTATCGCAACACTGGGCTACAGACACTGCTCTATCGCTACACCTAGCTACAGACACTACTCTATCGCAACACTGGGCTACAAACACTACTCTATCGCGTCACTTAGCTACAGACACTGCTCTATCGCAACACTTAGCTACAGACACTGCTCTATCGCAACACTAGGCTACAGACACTGCTCTATCGCTACACTGGGCTACAGACACTGCTCTATCGCAACACTTAGCTACAGACACTGCTCTATCGCAACACATAGCTACAGACACTACTTTATCGCAACACTGGGCTACAGACACTATTCTATCGCAACACTAGGCTACAGACACTGCTCTATCGCGACACTGAGCTACAGACACTACTCTATCGCAACACTGAGCTACAGACACTGCTCTATCGCAACACTGAGCTACAGACACTGTGACATATGACCTTGTGGCGGTCAGGTTACTAGCTAGCCACTGCTCTATCGCGACACCGAGCTGCACCCATTGAGAATTAATTCAGAGATTGTGAATGAAATGTTAGTTAACTCATTCTAGCCATAATGTGTAGTCTAATATATTTTGTCAGCTGGACGAGTATTTAATGGGGCACAGAGCGGAGTATGAGTATAGTGAACAGCATCAGCAAGTCGGGCACTTGAAGAGAACTACACAAATACCTGTCTAGAGGTAAACTTGGCTGAATGCATAAGAGCTTTCTCTCTTAGCCTTCCGGTGTGCTTATGCTGAGGTAGCGGGTGCACTCACTACACTGGTCAGCTGGACCACAATGTTGACTTCTCGTCATTGGCATGAGGATATTAATTACAACTACCTCATAAGTCGGAGTGGATTCGCCAGGGACACTGGTAATAAGAAAAACTATTTAACACGCAAAAATCACTCAAGTGCACTCCCCAGTTGTGACAACTATTAGAAGTGGTGGCACGTGTATGGACTACACTTGAGTTCACAGCCAGCGAGCACCCAAATTAAAAAGTACTAGTGTTGAAGAAAGGACGCATGTGCTGCATAGGACATACACTGAGGACATCTGAGATGGCACTGGATAGGACACACATGGAGAAAACCTAAGATGGCGCTGGATAGGACATACATGGAGAAAACGTGAGATGGCGCTGGATTCGACGTAAATGGAGAAAATCTGAGAGTAGTTTAGTTAGAAAATCCGCTGTCTGGAATCCACACGGCCAAAACATCGAAGATCTACAATTATATGGAAACAGCAATGGACAATATGGAGATGACTTGGGCGGAGCTGCATTAGATCGGTAAGGATGGGAGGGCTTGGAGTGAGTTGCTAGATGGTCTATACTCTATTGGGGGAGGGGGGCTTGGAGTGAGTTGCTAGATGGTCTATACTCTATTGGGGGGGGGGGGGGGGTCTTGGAGTGAGTTGCTAGATGGTCTATACTCTATTGGGGGAGGGGGGTTTGGAGTGAGTTGCTAGATGGTCTATACTCTATTGGGGAGGGGAGCTTGGAGTGAATTGCTAGATGGTCTATACTCTATTGGGGGGGGGGGGCTTGGAGTGAGTTGCTAGATGGTCTATACTCTATTGGCGGAGGGGGGCTTGGAGTGAGTTGCTAGATGGTCTATACTCTATTGGGGGAGGGGGTTTTGGAGTGAGTTGCTAGATGGTGTATACTCTATTGGGGGAGGGGGGTTTGGAGTGAGTTGCTAGATGGTCTATACTCTATTGGGGGAGGGGGGTTTGGAGTGAGTTGCTAGATGGTCTATACTCTATTGGGGAGGGGGGTTTGGAGTGAGTTGCTAGATGGTCTATACTCTATTGGGGGGAGGGGGGCTTGGAGTGAGTTGCTAGATGGTCTATACTCTATTGGGGAGTGGGGCTTGGAGTGAGTTGCTAGATGGTCTATACTCTATTAGGGGAGGGGGGCTTGGAGTGAGTTGCTAGATGGTCTATACTCTATTGGGGGAAGGGGGCTTGGAGTGAGTTCCTAGATGGTCTATACTCTATTGGGGAGGGGGGTTTGGAGTGAGTTGCTAGATGGTCTATACTCTATTGGGGAGGGGAGCTTGGAGTGAGTTGCTAGATGGTCTATACTCTATTTGGGGAGGGGGGTTTGGAGTGAGTTGCTTGATGGTCTATACTCTATTGGGGGAGGGGGGTTTGGAGTGAGTTGCTAGATGGTCTATACTCTATTGGGGGGAGGGGGGCTTGGAGTGAGTTGCTAGATGGTCTATACTCTATTGGGGAGGGGGGCTTGGAGTGAGTTGCTAGATGGTCTATACTCTATTGGGGGGGGGGGGCTTGGAGTGAGTTGCTAGATGGTCTATACTCTATTGGGGAGTGGGGCTTGGAGTGAGTTGCTAGATGGTCTATACTCTATTGGGGGAGGGGGGCTTAAAGTGAGTTGCTAGATGGCCTATACTCTATTGGGGGAGGGGGGCTTGGAGTGAGTTGCTAGATGGTCTATACTCTATTGGGGAGGGGGGTTTGGAGTGAGTTGCTAGATGGTCTAAACTCTATTGGGGGAGGGGGGCTTGGAGTGAGTTGCTTGATGGTCTATACCAGTGTTTCCCAACCTTTTTTGTACCATGCCCCACTTAAGCCTTTCTAAAATGCATATTGCCCCCCTCCCCCGCCCCATGCCCCCCTCAACAAATACATTATTTTTAATATTCAAAAATTGAAATGTTCACTAAAGAAACTTGAATGATAGGTTTTAGGAAGAAATCACTAGGTAATTATTGAGCAAACACAGTAAGTAAATTTTCAAAACATATAATGGAGAACTGAAATTCAAGTACAAAATAATTTTAATGAAAGATTTTTCTATATTATTTTAATTATTAGTAATTATTTATTATTCAAATTTATTGAGATCCTCGCGCTTGATGCTTGCTGCAAAGAGATCAAATGTCAGGTTCCAATTTAGTTAACTTCAGTCTCAAGTCTCCCCGTTTTGTTATATTCAGCCGATTTCTTCCATTTTCGAATTGCCCCCCATAACAGTCAAATAGCCCCCCTGTGGGGCGTGGGCCCCACGTTGGGAAACACTGGTCTATACTCTATTGGGGAGGGGGGCTTGGAGTGAGTTGCTAGATGGTCAATACTCTATTGGGGAGGGGGGCTTGGAGTGAGTTGCTAGATGGTCTATACTCTATTGGGGGTTGGGGGGTTGGAGTGAGTTACTAGATGGTCTATACTCTATTGGGGGGGGGGGGGCTTGGAGTGAGTTGCTAGATGGTCTATACTCTATGGGGGGGGGGGGGGTGGAGTGAGTTGATAGATGGTCTATACTATATTGGGGGGGGGGGCTTGGAGTGAGTGCTAGATGGTCTATACTCTATTGGGTGAGGGGGGGGGGGGGGGGGGGTTGGAGTGAGTTGCTAGATGGTCTATACTCTATTGGGTGGGGGGCTTGGAGTGAGTTGCTAGATAGTCTATACTCTATTGGGGGGGGGGGGGGGCTTGGAGTGAGTTAGTTGCTAGATGGTCTATACTCTATTGGGGGGGGGGGGGGGTTTGGAGTGAGTTGCTAGATGGTCTATACTCTATTGGAGAGGGGGGGGGCTTGGAGTGAGTTACTAGATGGTCTATACTCTATTGGGGGGGGCTTGGAGTGAGTTGCTAGATGGTCTATACTCTATTGGGGGGGGGGGGGTATAGGGCGAAAGAAGAAGAGGAAGCAAGTCTCATTAAAACCACACAGATGTGGAGCGCATGGGCGTTGACAGTCCAGGTTGGAGGAAGAACTGTTAATTAAATCAGGGAGCTTGTGCCGCGACTACAAGCTGGTGCCTTCGACTGCTAAGGAGGAAACACGACATGCCAAAAATATCGGCTGCTGGTCATATCATTGTATGTTGATGAAACCAGTTTTAAAGCTGAAAATGGAAATTAGTAACAAGAAATGAAAGATATAGTTGCAACAGAAAGTCGAAACAAACGGTCTTAGTCGAAATAACAGAAAAACAAAAGTGATGATAATTGCATAGACACAAATATCTTCCCAAGCGCAACATTAAAAATGAATAAATCTAATCTGAAACAAACATATATATATATATATATATATATATATTATATATATAATATATATTATATATATATATATATATATATATATATATATATATATCCAAAACAACGTCAAAATGAATTAAACTAATCTGAAACAAGCCAATATGTTTGTATTTGGATACTTCAATTACAGCAGATGGAAGATGCATTAACGAATATAAATGTAGAATAACTATGGGATACAAGGGCAATTGATAGAAAACATCATAGCCATGTACCACTCGAGCCTTCGTGCAGTAACAACACAAGAAGGAATATCAGATATGTTCACAGTCAATACAGGAGTGAGACAGGGATGTGTGCTCTCTCCTCTGCTATTTAATGTCTACATGGACAGAATATCCAAAGAAGCAAGTCTTGACAGAACAGATTCAGAAAATTTAGAACTCTTTACTCCAGATGAAACAACTGATCCACAGGAAATAAATGAACTTCTATTTGCAGACGATCAGTGCCTGTTTTACAGCGATGAGGGCAGACTACAACATCATATTAATAATCTGAGTTCAACATGCAGCAGATACAATATGAGTATAAACACAGCTAAAACCGAAGTAATGCAAGTTAGCAGATCGCCGGGCCCATTACCAAGTATACAGATAAATAGCACAACTCTGAAACAAGTTAAAGAATTCAAATATCTTGGAAGTATGATCACAGAAGATGGCAGATTGGACAGAGAAATCGAAATCAGATGTTAAAAGCTAGTGCACTTACATATCAACTATCACCCTTACTTAAACATCCAAATATACCCATGTCCGCAAAACGACAGATAATAAACAGCATATTCACACCAACCTTATGCTACCAATCTCAAACCTGGACTTTATCCAAATCACACCTTCGTAAAATCAACACCTGCGAGATGAGATGCCTGAGGAGAGCTGCCAACCTAACAATCCGAGACCGAGTAAGAAATGTTGTTATTAGACAGACTGTGGGATCAACACCCTGTGCCACATTTATTGAAAGACAGAAGATCAAGTGGTTTGGCCATGTAGTTAGAATGCAACATCAGCAACTACCATCACTGGCCTTACATCAAAGATCATCTGCGACAAGACCAAGAGGACGTCCAAGAAGAAAATGGATTGACGACATCAAAGACATTGTACAATCACACGGAATGACACTATCCAGTGCCGCCCACCGGGCGCTGGAACGCAAATTATTCCTCCCCACGATGCTTGACGGCAGAAGTGGAAGATGATGATGAAGATGATGTTGTTTGTCCATCAAGAATGATGATGACCATTCATTTCATCCAGTGGGGTTGAAGGTGTGGAGCCGTGGGTTCTAAGATGGCTGATAAGGCCTATTTTGGCTCGAAATGTTCTTGAAGATGATAATGAATGTAGAATAGCCCAAGCGAATACAACATTTCACAAAATAATGAATATTCTCTGTAAAATCCATCCATCATGTGCCATGCCGGTAAGCGTGGGCGGTCATGTTCTGCCATCTCACTCGATCACCAGAGTCGTGGATCAGCTCCGTGTTTCTGTCTCGACCATGCCACAAGGCCAAGTCATCCGGGTACTTGCTTCTAGGTCTTCCCCTTGGTCTGTTCCCCTCGATCTTACCAGTTGTCACAAAATTCTCCAATCCATTTCTTCTCATAACATGCCCAAATAATTTTGACTGTCTACGTCTAATTTCTCTAATCAATTTACGATCTTCATTTGTTTCTTGAAGGACTTGTTCATTGGTCTTTCTGGCTGTCCATGGTATTCTTTGCATTTTCCTCAGAAACCACATCTCTACAGCCATCAGATGTTTTTCAGCCTGACTGCTCATTGTCCACGCTTCACATCCATAAAAAGTACAGGTTCTATGTAGCATCTCAACACTCTTTTTCTCGTTTCAATTGACATCTTTTTATTGGTCAATATGTTTTTCATCTTGCTAAAGGCTACTTTTGCCATGGCGACCGAGATAATTGTACCTGCTCACTTGTTGAAGAATATTCCCATTTACTTGTTCTTTACATTGTGGTATTTCGTCCTTCCTAGTGACGACCATAATCTGTGTCTTTTTACAATTTAATTCTAACCCTAGTTGTTCACTGTGTGTAACAATCGCATCTACTAAATTTTGCAGGTCCTGTTCATTGTCTGCAATCAAGACTGTATCATCTGCATATCTAATGTCCTCTGTAAAATAGTTGGTTTTAATCTAGATGATAAAAAGAGTTCTAAAGAGCTATATCGAGCCATCCTTAATGTACAGAAGGGAATCAAAGGTAATTAGCAAACAGTTGGGAATTAATGTAAAAGATGTGAAGATGAGATTTTACAGAAGAAAGATTAGAATAGAGCGGACGGATAAACACGGTAATGAAGCTATCTTCAAGCAAGTGAACTCGCACACAAAAACTGGTTACTCGCATCAAAAGACATCCTCCAATTGTGGGCGTGAAATGATGAAAGAAAATCTGTTGTACGCCGTGACAACGGGAAGTTTGGAATGGACGAGATTTCGTTTAAAGTGATCAACTTCTTTGTAAAGGACGTGCAAAAGGGGAAAATTTGATGCTACTTAGTTAGTCGAGGTTCCAACTTCACGGCAACGGGTTGTCCCCATTATGCTCCGTTCCTGTGCCAGTGAATATCACACAAAATGCTCTCCACTGTCCAATGTGAAAAGTGGAACAGACAGGAGTCTTGGCAATCCAGCAGCCCGCACAGGTACACTGTGTATAATGCCGCCGCCAGAATGCCAACACAAAAGTCACCCACGAAAACCACAATTCATCGTCGATGGAATCGGCAGTCACCAGATAGACCTCATTGAACCAGGTTTATTTCACATGGCTCGGTCTCGTTCCGCAGGGCGACCCGCCGAAAGTGTCGCATAAAGCACGAACTCCGTAGCTTCAGCGCCGACTTCCCGGAGTCTCCGGAACAATGCACTCGTGAACCGACAAGGCAAATCAGTCAATTCAGCAACAGCCGGTAGCCAGTGTTCCGAACATGCAGGTCACTGTACAAACAAAAGCGGACGTGTAAAAGCATTCCACGTGAATATCACAGCTCACAGTGTCGCGCCACGCACTCACTCAGTAGTAGGGCGACGGAACCATATATTGTCAGTCCAACATGTGGAAAATGCGAAATGCAAACCGCAGCCACAAAGATAAATACTCCGGAGGCCGTAGGGGTTCAATGTCTAACCGCCACGCTGAAGACCGTAATTGGATGCGAAAAGTACAACGTGAAAACATTTATTGGTAGATGTCAGGAGTCGGATTTAAACCTTGTAATATTCATCATCGTCATGTGCCATGCTGATAACTGTGAGTGGTCATGTTTCGCCATCTCACACGATTACCAGTATCGTAGATCAGCTCAGTGTTTTTATCTCGACCACGTCAGGTGGTCAAGCCATCCAGATAATTACTTCTCTGCTTCACCTTTGTTCTTTCTCCCTCAATGTTACCAGTTGTCACCAAGTTCTCGACTTTATGCCTTCTCAGAACGTACCCAAAACACCTTGATGTTAAAGTCTAATTTCTCTAATTGGATTACAATTTTTATTTGCTTCTTATAGGACTTGGTAAATGGTTTTCCTGTCTGTCCACGATTCTTAGCATTTTCCTCAGAAACCACATTTCCACAACCATTAGATCGTGTTCAGGTTGTCTTCTCATTGTCCACTTTCACACCCATACAAAAGTACAGCTTTTATGTAGCATCTCACAACTCTCTTTCTCATTGCAATTTACATCTTTTTATTGGTTAGTGTGTTTTCTATCCTGTTGGAGGTATTATTAGTTCTACTTGTTGCGTGATAATGACTATTGCTGTTACTGTTTTGTCATTGTGCCTTGTTTCTATATTAGTTTTATGGAGTACTCATCTATTTTTTTTTAAATATCTGTGAGTGTGTTGGGAATTACCACTGCATCATTAATTTTCTTGTCATCGCCGATAGCAGACTGATCCCTGGATCTGCAAAGCTCCTGTGGAGGGTCTCCCACGTAAACATCTTTAGTATGTGAGCTGTTTACATTAGCTTCTAGCTTGCAGTCTGCTTCGAGGCATTCTGTGTTGCTTATCTGGACTGACACTTTGACACGATATTACTAGCTTATTGTGTCATCATCATCATCATCATCATCATCGTCATCATTATCATTATCATCTTCCACTTTTGCCATCAAGCATCATGGGGAGGAATAATTGGTGCTATAGCGCTCTATGTAAGGAACTGGGTAGTGTCATACCGTGTGATTATACAGAGTCTCTGATGTCGTCAATTCAGTTTCTTCTCGGGCGTCCTCTTGCTCTCGTAGCAGATCTTTTTTGATGTTGGGCCAGTGCTGGTAGTTGATAGTGTTGCAGTCTAACAAGATGGCCAAACCATTTGATCTTCTGTCATTCAATATATGTGGCACAAGAGGTCGATCTCACTGTGTGTCTGATCTGATCATTTCTTATTCGGTCTCGGATAGTTAAGTTGGCAGATCTCCTCAAAGATTTCTTCTAGCATGTGTTGATTTTGCGTGTAATTTTGATAATATCCAAGTTTGACATTGGTAGCAGCCTATGTAGCAGCGGCTGCATTCTGGCTATTTAGGGAATGTCATCATGAATAAGGTGGTTTCTCCTTATTTTCATTCCAACTATTGGCTGGAGCAATGCAGTTTTTGGATAGTAGTCATGATTAGCTTATGCAATAAATGAATTTCATTGGGTGTAAAAAAAGAGAGTGTTGAATTGTTATATATAACCTGTTTTGTTGTATGGCAGCGAATCTTAGAATGTGAATGAATAAATCAGAAAGAGCTTGGAAGTGATAGTTTGGTTTTTGAGACGAATGTTGCGATTGCCAGAGTAACTAACGAAGATTGTCTGGAAGAGGGTAATGAAATCAGAACATTATATTCAACAATAAGAAAGAGGCAAACTGCTTTCTTTGGTCATGTGAAGAGAAGAAAGATATTGGGGACAATCGTGACGAATGGAGAAACCATTAGAAAAAGAGGCAGAGGCAGACCGATAGAAATAATGCTGAATGGGATGAGATTGTGGTATGAAAGAATATCACCAGCAGAGTTGATATTAAACATCAAAGACTGAGATTGTTGTATGAAGGAATGCCATCAGCAGAGTTGATCCAAACCATCCAGGACTGAGATTGTGGAGCAACATGAATGCCGACGTAAATTGATAGGACACATGATAATGATGATGGTGGTGATGATGATGAGGAGGCCATTGGTGAGGATGATGATGATGATGATGACGACGACGACGACGACGACGACGATGATGATGATGATGATGATGACGACGACGACGACGATGATGATGATGATGATGATGATGATGATGATGATGATGATGATGATGATGATGATGATGATGATGATGATGATGATGATGATGATGATGATGATGATGATGATGATGATGATGATGATGATGATGATGATGATGATGATGATGTGCGTATTTGATCTGTTCAGGTAACTATATGGCAAAAACAAGAATTTGTCCCCTGTAACATGTGTTGTAGAAACCACAGACTGATTACACTGTTGACGTGCTCATGTGTAGTTGACACCAGCCATTGTGAATTAAATGGCACCGCGCTAGCTGAGTGGCTATGTGAGTGGCTAGCTGAGTGGCTATGTGAGTGGCTAGGTGTGTGGCTAGCTTAGGGATCAGGTGAGTGGCAAGGTTAGTCGCTAAGTGAGTGGCTAATTGAATGGATAGGTGAGTGGTTAGCTGAGTGATTAGGTGAGTGGCTAGGTTAGTAGGCTAAGTGAGTGGCTAGGTTAGTGGCTAAGTGGTTGGCTATGTGAGTGGCTAGGTTAGTGGCTAACTTGAGTGGCTAGCTGAGTGACTAGGTGAGTGGATGGGAGTGGCGAGGTGAGTGGCGAGGAGTGTGGCTGGGTGACTGGCTAAGACGGAGTCTAAGTGAATGGCTAGCTTAGTGGCTAATTGGGTGGCTTAACTGAGTAGCTTGACGAGTGAGTAAGTAAGTGGCTAGCTAAGTGGCTTGATGAGTGGCTGAGTGAGGGGCTGGGTGAGTGGCTGAGTGAGTGGTTGGATAAGTGGCTAGCTGAGTGGCCATATGAGTGGCTTGATGAGCGGTGGTCGTGGGTTCGACTCACACTGGGGCAGATTCAGATGTTTAACCTTGACCTGCGATTTCAGGGTCAACGCAGAATAAAATGGGTCTCAAGAAACGTCATGGGGAGTAAAGACGATCGACGTAATAATCAACACTCTGATTATTGACCACTCGACACACGGTGTGTTATGTGTTAATTATTAATCAACACATAACCCACTGAGTGTCTACTGGTCAATAATCAACAGATAACCCACCGAGTGTCGACAGGTCAATAATCAACAGATAACCCACCGAGTGTCGACAGGTCAATAATCAACAGATAACCCACCGAGTGTCGACAGGTCAATAATCAACAGATAACCCACCGAGTGTCGACAGGTGAATAATCAACAGATAACCCACCGAGTGTCGACAGGTCAATAATCAACAGATAACCCACCGAGTGTCGACAGGTCAATAATCAACAGATAACCCACCGAGTGTCGACTGGTCAATTAACACACCAGTCTAGCACCATATGCCGAATGCTCCTTAATGGTACTTTATTTATTTTGCTTACTGTAAACTCAAGCGAGAGTACCGCCTCGCTTGCTGTTTTGGAGGTGTGTGGGTGGTGGAGGATATGTGGGTGAGTGATTGTTGGTGGGTAATGGGACGGGTAGAGGATATGTGAGTGGGTGGGGGATGTGTGTAGGTGGGTGGATGTGTGTGGGTGAGGATGTGTGGGTTGGGGAATGTATATGTGCCTGGGGTGTGGGTGGATGGGATGTGTGGTGGGTGAGAGGTGTGTGTGGGTGGTGAGATGTGTAGGTGTAGGGATGTGGTGGATGGGTGGGGGAATGTATGTGTGTGTGTGTGTGTGTGTGTGTGTGTGTGTGTGTGTGTGTGTGTGTGGATTATGTGTGTGGATGGTGGTGGAGTTGGAGTGAATTAGGGATGTGTGGGTGGGTGGTGGATGTGTCTCATAACATAGTAATATGCATTATTTATGTTTACAAAATTCATGTGACAATGTTTTTTCCTATGCACTGTTGATGAAAGAAAGATGAGTGATTGGAAGGGCCGAATGTAAGACGGGTCTGCGTGCCCAATTTGTTACCCTTTGAAAATAAAGTCTGTTCGTTCGTTCGTTCGTTCGTTCGTGTCTGGCTGGCTTGGCCACATGGTATGGTCGCGACAAGAACACAGAGCCGATCCACGACTCTGGTGATCGAGTTAGATGGCAGAACATGACCGCCAACGCTAATCGGCACGGCACATAATTTTCACCAGGACATGTTGGTGTGGTGGGAAAAGAGCAGACGGACAGATTGGCTTGGTCTTCAGCGCTGGGTGGGGTACTGTTGCACAATAAGAGAAACGTGGTCGGTGTCCTTTGGGATAGTGTGTGTAGTGTATCAGAGCAGATACATCAGTATGGCCTAGAGCACATGTGTCAAACTCAAGGCCCGCGGGCCACATCCTACAATCATATCAGGTCCGAAAGGTCTCAACCGACGTACAAATATATTCGGCCCCGGAGAAAAGTTTTAGACAAAAATGTTTTTTTTTTAATGGTCACGATATAAAGTGCAAATCAAATACCCTAATTAGCAGCCTTCTGAATGATAGGCTGCCTGAGAGCGTTCTCGCTTCGATCAGAATAAGCGAAAATAAAAGTTGTGCAGTGAGTTAGGGTTCGTCGTTATAGATACCTAGCAACGTTCAGATGCTCTTTTTTGATCGGCACATAAAAAATTAAAGTAGTGTAACGCCCGGATATTACATCATCTTTTCCCGCTACGGCTAACTTGATATCAATCAAGCGTCTGTCGGTAGATGCGCAATCTTTTAAAATCAAAGGCTAGCCTGTAAAATGGCCAAGAGAAAAGTTGATTCTGAAAACAGAGCCTGTCAAAACCGCTGGGAGGCTGAATATATGTTTACTGATATTGGCGGTAAACCTGTGTGTCTAATTTGTGGAGATAATGTGGCTGTGATCAAAGAATGTAATCTGAGACGGCACTACGAGACTAAACATCAAGACAAGTTAAACAGCCTGAATACAGAGCAGAAGTTACATAATGTAGAAGAATTTAAGAGGCATCTAACATCACAGCAGGTGTTTTTCACCAAAGCAAAATCACAAACTGATGCTGCAGTTAAAGTAAGTTTTATTGTGTCAGAGGAGATGGCAAAATCAGGCCGAAATGAGTTTCTGAAGCTCTGCATGATGAAAGTGTGTGACGTCTTGTGTTCAGACAAAAGGCAGATGTTTGCAAGGGTAAGCCTTAGCAGAAATACGGTTGTTGATCTGGTTTGTGAGATGGCCACTGATGTGAAAACACAGCTGATCGAAAAAGGCAAAGACTTTGTTGCATTCTCCCTTGCTGTCGATGAAAGTAATGACACGACTGACACTGCACAGCTCGCCATCTTCATCCGTGGAGTGGACTCCAGTTTGAATGTTACAGAAGAAATATTGGACATGAAATCCATGCATGGGACAACGACAGGAAAAGACATTTTTGACAACGTATGTCAAAGTTTAACCAACATGAACCTGCCTTGGGACAAACTCGTTGGACTGACAACAGATGGAGCACTGGCGATGTGTGGCGAAAAAAGTGGACTAGTTTGAAGGATGCGGTTAAAGATGCAGGAGAACTGTACTGGTGAATTGATAGCATATCACTGCATCATACACCA
The DNA here is from genome assembly GCA_014155875.1 of Cepaea nemoralis. Lineage (NCBI taxonomy): Eukaryota > Metazoa > Mollusca > Gastropoda > Stylommatophora > Helicidae > Cepaea > Cepaea nemoralis. The sequence continues at coordinate 27,791 of JACEFZ010021431.1, forward strand.
AGGATCGCTGTGTGGTAAAGTCCTCAACATGGAAGATGCAATGAGCATTGTAACACAAACCGTCAACTTTATCAAAGCCAAAGGTTTAAACCACTGCCAATTTCAGTCTTTATTGTAGAAAATAGAGTCCGCGTCCGGGGGCATGCCTTATCATACAGAGGTGCGGTGGCTAAGTCGGGGAAAAGTTCTCACTAGATTTTTCCAGCTGATCGGGGAAATATGTCAATTCATTGACAGTAAAGGAAAAGATTCCACAGTTTTTCGTGATAAAAAGTGGAAATGTGAGTTGGCGTTTCTGTCTGATATAACCACTCATCTCAACAACTTGAACCTGCAGCTCCAGGGACGGGATCACATTATCACTGATATGTTTATTTCACGTGAAGCTGCGCTTATGGGAGATACAAATACATCAATGCAACCTGTCTCACTTTTGTTGTTGCCAGGCAATGTTAAACCAAGCCAACGCTATGGTGTTTCCCAATGCAGAATTTGCTGAAAAACTTAGCTTACTTCGTGCCGAGTTCGCACGGCGCTTTAGTGGCTTTGAAGCACAGAAATGTAATTTCGAGCTTTTTCGTAATCCTTTTGCCATAGATGTGGAAACTGCACCTGTAAATTTGCAGATGGAGTTAATAGAGCTGCAGTTAAATGGGACACTAAAGGCAAAGCACGACATTGTGGGGCCTGCACAGTTCACTCGTTTCATTCCTGAAGAGATACCCCGGCTTCGCCTACATGCAGCTCGAACCTTGAGCATGTTTGGTAGCACATATCTGTGTGAGCAGCTGTTTTATGTGATGAAGATTAACAAAGCATCACACAGGAGTCGTCTCACTGATGAACACTTGCAATCCATCATGAGAATCTCAATGACACAAAACATTACTCCCAACATAAACGAACTTGTAGCCAAGAAAAGATGCCAAACATCGTGCTCTGACAAGCTGACATAAGAGTGAAAATGTGTATACCAATGATGTTTTATTATTAAAACTTTTTTCTGTTTTAATTTATATTGATGTTTAAAAACAGGGGTTTAATTTTCGGCTTATTGAATGTTTATCCTGTCCAGCACCTTACGTGTGGTTTGAGTTTTAGCCCGCTGAGCGATTGAGTTTGACATCCCTGGCCTAGAGAGAGTGGTGCTGCAAGGAGTTACCAGACGATCTGGCCGACACTCTGTACTCCGAGGAAAAGCCGGACGGAAACATAATCAGACTACAGCTGATACCATTAGTCTTGGCACTCTTCGCTGGTTGTTGAAGATGAGGACAAAGCGATTATGGGAATGTCCCATAATGTTAGCTCTTGACTCAACTCAACTACTCTATGGTATCTATTTGCTCAAGGAAGCCTTTCCGGGATATCTCTCTAGATCTGTCAATCGTATACAATATTTCTCCAGATCTGTAAATCATATACATTATCCCTAGAGACTTGTCAATCATATACAATATCTCTCCAGATTTGTCACTCATATACAATAACTTCCTAGCACTGTCAATCATATACAATGTCTCCCTATATCTGTCAATTATATTCAATGTCTCTCCAGACTTCTTAATCATATACAATATCTCTCCAGACTTGTCAATTATATACAATATCTCCCTAGACCTGTCAATCATATACAATATCTCTACATACTTGTCAATCATATACAATATCTCTACAGACTTGTCAATCATATACAATATCTCTCCAGACTTGTCAATTATATACAATATCTCCCTAGACTTGTCAATCATATACAATATCTCTACAGACTTGTCAATCATATACAATGTCTCCATAGATCTGTCAATCATATACAATATCTCTCCAGACTTGCCAATCATATGCAATATCTCTACAGACTTGCCAATCATATACAATGTCTCTAGGTAGTTAGTTAGTTAATTAGTTAGTTATTTAGGTAGTTAGTTAGTTAGTTAGTTAGTTAGTTAGTTAGTTAGTTAGTTAGTTTAGTTAGTTAGTTAGTTAGTTAGTTAGTTAGTTAGTTAGTTAGTTAGTTAGTTAGTTAGTTAGTTAGTTAGTTAGTTTAGTTAGTTAGTTAGTCGACAGATCATCCTCATTGCACATCGAATCATTCACTCCATAAGTGCTCGGATCCCCTCCTTAGCAAATCCCGCAGCGTGTAGCGGCTCACGACACCAGTTCTGTGTTGGTTTATCAATCTTCTTTGGCTTCCTGCGTTTTGTTCTTGTTTGTCCACACCTCTTTTAATTTGATGTTCTCGCAGTCTGACCATGGCTGTAGATGGACAGATCAATATATCTCTAAAGACTTGTCAATCATATACAATATCTCTAAAGACTTGTCAATCATATACAATATCTCTAAAGACTTGTCAATCATATACAATATCTCTAAAGACTTGTCAATCATATACAATATCTCCCTTGGCCGTCTTGACAGACGATAGTTTGGTACATTGTGCTTCAAAAAGGCTTAATAACTACGACCCATGGCGGTGGCGAGTGTGGCTGATATTGCCAATTTGTGCTGCAAATGTTTGTCCCTGGTGGATGCATGTGAAAACATGGTCATATCCACCAACATGCACCATCTTACGTCTCTCGCGCTCTGTGTGTGCTTTATCTGCAATCATTTTCTCCTTTGTCTTTATTCCATTTCTGATTGTTGCCCTCCATGCAACACGTTCAGCGGCGACTTGCTCCCAATGTGCATTGTCAATGCCTGTATCAATCATGTCCCGCTTACACACATCTTTGTATCGTAGTAGAGGCCGACCCTGAGATTTCTTACCCATCTGTAATTCACCCAAAAAAGATGTCCTTTGGTATTCTACCATCATCCATCCTCCTAAGATGTCATATCCATTGTCAAAGACACGGAGGCATCGACCAGATAGTTAGTACTCTGGTCACGACAGAATCACGCCTACGTGATAGCCACGGAGAAATAGAGTGCCACTCAATAGGAGACGGCTAATATAAGCGTGCTGAGTGTAACAGCACGCAAAAAGCCGAAGGACGCAACAAGGTCCTTCCGCGTGCTGTGTAGCCACGCGAGTAGGAAAGTCAGACTGGGGACTGACTTCGTAGCGAGCACGTCGTTTAGTGTCGATAGGAGTTTTTTGTAGCCAAGTAGATAGAGATTAGCAATAGGGTTTAGGAAACTAGTGATAGGCAATTCTGTGGCTTTGTGTGTGATTTGATAGCGACTGTTTTGTAAATGTAAAGAGCCAACGGCAATAAAATGTATCATTCATTTCCTCTCACACGACTTGCAAGTTTCTTGTGTGGTGTGGGAGAAGTAATCCTATGATGCCTGAAACATTGGTTGTTGACAGGCGAGGATTAATGTGGTGTCAGAAGTGTGGCTTGGACAAATGTTCAAGCTAATACACTTACCCACGGCTCTAGACTAAGGTTACAAATAGTGAATTACAAGGTTTAATTTGTGTCAGTGACTGATGACGTGTGCAGACTAGAACGAAGTGCAGGCTAAACTGTGCCTATCGTGACAAAATAATGCTTATTTATGTTTATTAGAATATTATATACTTAAATCATGTGTTCTTCGAAGTTTGTAAGTATTGATATTATTATTTTCTTTCATTTATTTATGTAATTACTTATTTGTTTATGAATGAATATCAAAAATGATTCATGGCGGAGCGATACACAGGCCAGCAACATTATCGATTTTTGCAAGCTAAAAATAGCGCTACGCCTCTGATGTATTACGATTGACAAGCAGTTGTCCTACGCCATTGGCATTCAGCATCTGATTGTTTACAAATCGCCAAGCTGCTGCCCGCCTGAATCTGTGCTTTATATTAACTATTATTTGTCTATTTGAGTTAGTAATTGATTATATTTATTTATTTAAACAGTATTATTATATTTTTATTTATTTCAAAGCAGTTATTGAATTTTTTTCGTACTTTTTCCATTTGTTTACCGTCGCGATGGCACTACTTTTGGCTATGCAAATTAGACTTTGTCTGCACCACACTTCCATAGATTAAACTAGGTTAGTAACGAAAGGCATAAAACGTTAGAACGAAGACAGGACATTGACATTAAATATTAATTAAACTATATTCTGTTTGTCCGTGGGCATGTCATTGTGATTGTACCAAATTGTCGAATATTATATGTCGTTTACAATTTGTTAATTGTTGCTGCTCTGTGAACCAGGGTGAACAACAGCTGGTTAGAAAACTCGTGTGTATGCCGAAGTGCCAAACAAGAGTACCTGTGTTGCCAAACTGTTGTGCCTGATTTTCGGGAACAATAAGATGAGTATACTCAACATATTTGGCATGCAATGATATTAATAATGCATCTCTTTTTCAGCGTGTGATGCATTAGCATATTTTTGTGCTCTGTTTTTCAGGATAAAATTTTCCAGGTTATAAACTAAAAGTACAATTTATAGTGCTCAGATAATAAGAAACATAACATATCAAAGATAAATAATTGATTAAAAAGTTCAGTGCGGGTCAACGCTAGCTAATTACCCAACAACATGGCTACTTTAGCTGATTTCGTAAAAGCAGGTAAAGAGTTACAATACACAGGTAAGGAGCTAGAACAATATGCTAAACAGAAATTTAAAGAAGCAAAAGATGCTGAGACAGCTGAACGTACACGAAAAGAGAATGCGGAGAGAGACGAACGGGCACGAGAAAGACAACACCTAAAGGAGATTGCAGAACTAGCAGAGATAACAAAACAAAAAGAAATGGACATCAATCTAAAACAATTAGAACATGATAAGGAGATTAAACAACAACAGTTAGAACAAGATAAGGAAATTAAACAGAGGGAACTAGAATTAAAACAGAAGCAATTAGATCAAGAAAAAGAATTAAAGCAAAAGCAATTAGATCAAGAGAAAGAATTAAAGCAAAAGCAATTAGATCAAGAGAGAGAACTAAAGCAAAAAGAGATAGATGAAATTGCAAGAGTTAAGGAAAAACAAATTCAAGTAGAATCAGAGACACAGGTAAAGATGAAAGGTATGGATATAGACTCACAAGTAGAGATCTCTGCTACTAAACTAAAAAGTCAACAAGAAGAAAATAAGTTCAATAAATACAAAAACATTATCAAACCATATTGTAAAGAAGATTCCATATCAGCCTGGACAGAAAATGTCGAGTATCAGTTTAAATACCACCAAGTTCCAATAGAGATGTGGGCTATGATTTATATGAAGAACCTGAGTGGTGAGCCCCTTAAAGTGATAGAATCAATACCAACTGATCTTAGATCTAACTATCAGTACATCCATGATAGGATAATGCAACATTTTTTACTTGATGCCCCTGGGTATCAGGTTCAGTTCTCAAATTTAAAACCAAAACCTAGTGAGACTTTCATTGATTACGTCTCAAATGTTCAAAGTGTACTAGATAGGTGGCTTAAAGCAGTTAACATAGGAAAAGACTTTGACAGACTTAAAAATTTAATAGCCATGGATAAAGTCATATCCACTATACCATCTCCTTTTGCTAAATTTCTGTAGCAGTCAGACATTGAGACCATAGAGCAATTTGAAAAGAAAGGCTCTGCATATTTTTCCTCAAACAGAGATATTTTTAAGACTTCAAATGACTCTGAAATAGTTTCTTTTGTAAAGGACCAACCTAAAAACTATCAAAGTAATAGAAAACCATATCATAGAGTCGACAAGAAAGATAGGAAAGTGTCAAAATGTATCTACTGTCAACTTTTGCATGACACTTATTCTATGTGTGATAAATCGCCAAACTATCCGGCACATCTTGAAAATGTTATTAAGAAGCAACAAAACAAGAGATCTGCATACAGGCGTGCAATCAAATGCTTCTTTTGTTCCAGCTACGGCCATTATTCAAATAAGTGCCTGGGCCGCCAACGTATGAAAGCCAACAATGCTATTTTGATTGATACATCTTCTGATAGTGGTAGTGAGACTGAGTGTGAAGTTGAAAATGAATTACCTGTTCACCAATCTGAAGATGTGTGTTGTGTAAACGATATATTAAGTTTTGACAGTTGTGAACGATGTCACCAATTTCATGCAGACGGAAAATTAGAATGTGGACATACAGTACCATTCTCAACTGAGAATGTAAATGCAGCATTAGCCTCCAGAGGCAATTTGGTGTTCCACAATGCAATGGTCAACGATAGACCATGCCAATGTTTGCTGGACAGCGGCAGCACCCTTATTGGTCTTAGAAAGGAACTGGTGAGTCCAGATGATTATACAGGTGACTCTGTCAAATGCCGAACCTTTTCGGGTAACATTGAAATTTACCCTTTAGCCAAAGCCCGTATTAACACTCCTTTCCTTTCTGGTACCTTTACTTGTGCAATACTTGACAACCCTTGTACTGATTTAATTTTGGGTTGCTTACCCCAATTGAAACAATGTACTAGCGATGAAATAGCTGCATGGGAAAAATTAAATGCAGCTAATGCAACAACCAGAGCAGACGCTATAAAACATCAAGACACACTACAAGATGAGAGACTACTGTTGCTATCACCAACTAGCACGGATGATACCACCAGACAAAAATTCATAGAACAGCAGAAAGCTGATCCTAGTGTGTCTCCTTATTTAAAATTGTTGAAAGAAAGAGCCAAAGTGACAAAAAACGCATCATGGTTCTTTAGACTTAATAATGGCATTCTTACTAGATATTATACAACTGGTAACCATGAGATTCAGCAAACGGTGTTACCTGTACAACACCGCCTAACTGTGCTAAAGATTGCACATGAGTCACCGTTTGCTGGTCACCTTGCATACGACAAAACCAGGGCCAGAATTCAGGCTCATTTTTATTGGCCAGGTTTTTGCAATGATATAAAATTATTTTGTCGTTCTTGTAATGTCTGTCAACAATTAGTACGTAAGGGTAAACATCCTACAGCTGAAGTACAACCTTCTACACTGGCTTCTAGGCCATTTGAGAGTGTGGCGGTAGATATTGTTGGACCCCTAAATCAGGTGTCCAGCAAAGGAAATCGCTTCATATTAACGATGGTCGACCTATGTTCAAGGTGGGTTGAGGCAGTAGCTTTGAAATACATCACCTCCAAAGATGTTGCCAATGTATTTCTACACCTGTTCTCACGATTCGGATTTCCACGTACCATCTTATCCGATCGTGGAACTCAATTCATATCGGCTGCAACGCAAGCCCTTACAAAAATGTTAGGGATTAAACAGCATTTTACAACAGCGTACCATCCAGCCAGCAATGGGATAGTAGAGAAAATTAACGGAGATCTTAAGCATATGCTGGCTAAGGTGAACAGCAGAAAACCCAGCTGATTGGGATACACTGTTACCAACAGTGCTGTTCGCCTATCGGGAGATTCCCCATTCAAGCACGGGTTTCTCACCGTTTGAATTAGTAGTACGGGGCTAACCCACGTGGACCCCTAACCATTTATCATCAGGTAATAACTAATTCCATTGAAATTCCCACCCCAAAAACACCTTATGAAATGGTGACAGAAACACGAGATAAAATCATGAAATCGTGTATCATAGCTAAGGCAGCTTTGGAGAGGAAGGGTCAAATCTACCGCCAATACGCAAACAAAGGTGCGAGAACAATTGATCTTGAACCTAGATCAAGACATACTTCTGTTACTTCCAGACAAACGAAATTTATTATTGACCTCATGGCAAGGGCCATTCAAGGTGGTACGTAAAATTTCAGATGTTGACTATGAAATATCAATAAACGGACACTTAAAGATATTCCATGTCAACATGTTGAAACCTTACTTTTCACGACAAGAGACAGAAGTAGAGACAGACGAACACAGTGCACCCACACCTAGTGATCAGACGACAGACATACACAACGCAACTACACTAGTTAGCGAGACTGGCAAATCCGACGATATTCATACACCTAGTGAGCTTACAGAATACGCACTTAGCACCACCACCGTACTGAATCAGGTAGACGACGACGGAATGGAACTACCTGTTCCTATTGTAGACAAGACGGCGACATTAGATAGCATACGGATAGAACAGGGACTAACAGACTGTCAACGACGACAATTAATAGAATTAGTGACGGAGTTTAAAGACATATTTTCTTACATTCCTGGTAGGACGGACAGGATCGAGCACTCCATTCTTCTTTCGGACTCTAAGCCTATAAAATGCAGGCCGTACTCTATCCCACTCAGCTATAGAGAAAGTCTAAATAAGGAAATTCTGAATTTAGAATCTAGTGGGATCATCCAGAAATCTACATCTGAGTACTCCTTTCCAATCGTCCTAGTTAAGAAAAAAGACTCCACAATTCATCTGTGTGTGGACTATCGAAAGCTCAACAACGTCACTAAGATCGACGCAGAACCAATTCCTTCCTGCGAAGATCTTATTCTTGACATGTCCACCTCCAAAATCTTTTCTAAATTAGATCTTACTAAGGGATATTGGCAGGTCCCTATGCAGACTCAATCCATTCATCTTACTGCTTTTTCAACACCTTTAGGACTTTACGAGTGGCGTTTTCTTCCTTTCGGACTTCGAAACGCTCCTGCCACTTTCGTACGCTTAACTAGAGATCTACTGCATGGAGTGACGAATACAGTGACGTATATAGATGATATATGTGTCCATACAGATGACTAGACAACACACTTACTGAAACTAAGACATGTCTTCGATAGGTTGCGACTCTTCGGTCTCACTGTCAAACCGAGCAAAGTTGAATTGGGCCTAAAAGAAATTGATTTTTTGGGTCATGTCATTTCACAAGGTCAACTAAAGACTGACAATAGAATTATTACCAAAATTATGAACCTGACCATGCCTACCACAAATAAGCAGGTCAGAAGCCTTTTGGGGTTAGTAAATTACTATAGCAAATTCATACCAAACTTAGCGGAAATTACAAGTGTATTTTCAAATGTTTTAAAAGCATCTGTAAAATTAGATGTTAAAGATGCATTATTAGTTTCTGCATTGTCAAAATTGAAAATCCTGTTTAGTAATGTTCCAATCCTCCGCTTGCCTAATCCTAGGCTCGTTTATTATCTTAGGACAGATGCCAGCAGAATCTCCATCGCTGCAGTACTAGGCCAGTTTTATGATGGCATCTTCCATCCGATTTGCGACGTGAGCCGTAAGATCACACCTGCTGAGTCCAGATATTCCATATCAGAGTTGGAAGCCCTAAGCGTCATCTATGCGGTGAGGAAGCTGCATCGATTTCTAGCGGGTGTTCACTTCGTTGTCCAGACTGATAACTCCCCAATCACGGTCATACAAAGTGGTGTGCATCGGAATGACCGTATATAACAGGTGGTCGTTAATACTGCAAAATTATACTTTTAGTATAGAGCATATTAAGGGTAAGGACAACATTCTGGCTGATACCCTTAGTCGACCATCTGAGGTAGAAATACCGGAGATTCCACATAAGAGTGTAGAGTAGTAGATGTTAAATTAGTACATTAGAATATTCTATGTGAAATATTTTATGAATACACAGACATTATGTGCTGAACTAGGTACTAAGAACAGTTAACTACCATGTGTCCGTAGACATCAAAAGAAGAACTGTGCTCCGAGAACAAATATATCACCGTGTGAACTAGGACAGCTCATTACTTACTAAGCTCCATATGTGTTCCGGTGAATCATTTGTGTTAAGCAGAGAAAAACAGTGTCAGAACAGTACATAAATACAGACACGAAAATACTGGTCTACGACACAAGCGAACTCTACAGGTGCAATACCCATAGGACACAAGTATGACTGTGTAATGTATTTAATATACCCAGGACAAGTGTGAATATATAGTATGCCAATGAAAGCAATTTCTGAACATTAGGGCAACAACTAACCTGAGGTATTTAAATACCATGTATATATATACTTATTGTGATATGTATTATAACGTTTTAATATAATGATAAATTATAGGTAGATTAGGTCACTTTAATTTACATTTAGAGTTAGGACAATATAATAGTGTTCATTTTTTTTAGTAGGTGAGATAGATCATGAATTTACCCACTTACTTAGCTTAAAAGTAGAATTAGGATAGTAATTTAAACATAACAACAACTAATTATAAACTAGAATAAGAAGTTTAATAGTAATAGTACCATTTAGTTTATTACATTTCACTTTGTTTCATTTCATTTGAGTTCATTCCATCTTAATGAACCAGTCCATTTAACAAACGTTATCGTTTAGTATTATGATTAGGTTACACCGTAATAGGATAAAAGATTATACAATTAAACATACATCATTTACACCATTTAGAGTAAGAATATCAATCATATAGTTTTTTCATTTAAAAACATTAGTTATAATTGTAGTTATATTTCACATTACCCATTTTAGAAAGGTACGTAATTTATTACATTTCACATTACCCATTTCAGAAAGGTACATAACTCATCTCACATCAATTTCATTTTAAATAGTTAGATTACATCCCTTAATATAGATAAATATTAGGATTAATGTAAGCGTGTCTTAGGATTAATGTGGCAAATAGATTAAAATAGGTAACACATTAAATACATATTTATAGAACTAGTATTAGTATGTCAGTATTTAGAGTATTATTTCAGTAGAATATAGTGGTTAATAATACCAGGGTATAAACCGTCAACCCTTTCTCTTACATGTAAATATGTTGTAAATACATGACTCGTGCAGCAATTTACGCACAGTCATTGAGCTCAACTTTATCAAACTGAGCCAAACTTATACAGTGTCACTCCAAGGTTTTTAAATTATTGTGAGGGTAAAAGATGTGTGACAGAAGTGTGAAAGTGAGAGCGAATGTAAATTATACAAGAGAGAGTGAGATCAGTCAGCGGATTTTTTCTGCCGCTCAACGCGACTTTTTATTTTTTGTCTGCGTCAAATGTTTGCTTTCGATGTTGAAAATGTGCTGTCTTGAAGGTGTTGTGTGTAGTTTAGTGTAGATCTTAGAGAAAGTATTTTAAGTCTCATAAGACGGAAACGTAGTCACGAATTAGTGTTATACACTTGTTTGTGGCCACATTTAACCGAATTATGGCACTTGAAAACTAACTTACATACACATGATAGATAGATACACATGTTAGAAGTTAGACTATATTATTAATTACATCCAAACACGCAAACAACCAGAAAAACAAACATATAAATTGCATACATTTTTTGTAGATCAAAGGGAGATAACTCCGGGTCAGGGGACATAATAGACAACGAAACACTAACTTAACAGTGAAAGATAACTTTACACGCGGAAGCGAGATAGGTAAAGCCTGTCGCACACAGCTTGTGTAATGGTTGTTTAATATTATATGGGGGACATGAAGCAATTCATGTGTTGACCCTAAGAAAGTCAACTTTGTATGGGTAGTGAGTTAATTTACTATTTGAGGGCAGGTCTTATAAGACAACGGTCCGGTTCAGACATACCTCTAATTAATATAATATTGCGATTGAGAAGAGGGCTCACGCCAACCAGACAAGTTTGTGGCGATTGCCAGTAGCCAAGTAAAGTGATACTACATTGTGACAATAGTCAGTAGAAGTCTATTGAGTTACCCAAAGCCAGGTTATCTAAGTCTTTGACAAAAATTAGATACACTATTTTTTTAGAAACCTCTTGCGTCACAACCAATGAGTCAAAGTTGATGACGCAACACAGGAGGGGAGGGTGTGTGTCAAAGACTGAAACATAGAGGTCTGAGGTCTGCCTCAGGATAGAAGACCACCGGGAAGAGTGGTCAACCTCAAGTAGATTAGAGGTAATACAGTGCCCCGATATAAGGGCAGGGTAGGTGATAAAAAGGGGGACTATTAACTAGTTCTCTCATGAGACACGGAGGCATCGACCAGATAGTTAGTACTCTGGTCACGACAGAATCACGCCTACGTGATAGCCACGAGAATAGTGCCACTCAATAGGAGACGGCTAATATAAGCGTGCTGAGTGTAACAGCACGCAAAAAGCCGAAGGACGCAACAAGGTCCTTCCGCGTGCTGTGTAGCCACGCGAGTAGGAAAGTCAGACTGGGGACTGACTTCGTAGCGAGCACATCGTTTAGTGTCGATAGGAGTTTTTGTGTAGCCAAGTAGATAGAGATTAGCAATAGGGTTAGGAAACTAGTGATAGGCAATTCTGTGGCTTTGTGTGTGATTTGATAGCGACTGTTTTGTAAATGTAAAGAGCCAACGGCAATAAAATGTATCATTCATTTCCTCTCACACGACTTGCAAGTTTCTTGTGTGGTGTGGGAGAAGTAATCCTATGATGCCTGAAACATTGGTTGTTGACATCCATCTAAGTCTACGAAGGCTGAGCATGGAATAAACCGTCACACAATCTGATCTTTCCAATACTTCAGTATTTGTGATTTTGTCTTGCCACTTAATACCAAGTATTCTTCGCAGACACCGCATATGAAAGCTGTTTAAACGTTTCTCTTGGTTTGAGTAAGATGTCCAGGTTTCACTGCCATAAAGAAGAGTACTAAGGACACAGGCTTGGTAGACGAGGACTTTTGTTTTGGCAGTAAGCTTCCTATTCTCCCAGACTCTTTTTGCTAACATGTTCATTGTTGTTGCTGCCTTGCCAATCCTGATGTTGATTTTCTGATCTAGGGATAATTTGACCTGTTAATCATATACAATATCTCTACAGACTTGTCAATCATATGCATTATCTCTCCAGACTTGCCAATCACATACAATATCTCTACAGACTTGTCATGCATATACAACATCTCCCTAGACCTGTCAATCGTGTACAACCTGTGTTTACCCACAAGTGCATATTCTAGATTTAGATCTGCATATAAATTATTGTTGTTGGGGTGCAGGCAAATGTCTTCAGAATAATTGTGTTTCGTTTTGGGGACGCATATTTCAGTCTTTTTGTGTGGTCATTTTGTGAATATATGAATATGAAAGATTGCAAGATTGTGAATCTAGCGCTGGACTGAGATGACTTGTTTTTGTGACACGTTTGACCAGTCTGTCAATGAACAGCACGTGAAACTACAGGGGAATGATCAGACTTAACACACGTCAATTGATCTCGAGTTCAACTGAAATGTCATAATCAAGTTAGCCAGGCAAAAAAATTGACATGTCATATTTCAATAATGTCATGGGTTTTCAGATGACATGTTAGAAAATAAAGCAAACAATGCCATATTCCCAATATTATCCCGGGTGATTCGATGACATATAAGCAAATTAACCCCAATAATGTCACATTTACAATATTGTCACAACCGTTCAGATGCAATGTAACGTTAAGCCAAATATATGTCACTTTACCAATATTGTCACGAGAGTACTGGTGACGTAATATCAAATTAAACCAAATAAATGTCGCATTTATATTGTCACTAGAGTCAAATACAAGCAAGAAAGTCAACAATTATGTCGCGTTTCCAATGCTGTCATTAATTGCATAGATGAAAAATAAGAGGGGTGACTTGACATGTTTTGTTAGAGTATTGGAAGTGGGGAATCAAGACTTCGGATCTAGGTTTGTGGAATTTGATGACATCTCTATAATCTTCTTCTCAGAAGTCAGTACTTGGTATAGTTTTGCTTGTAACATCTGATTTCTATTGCTCTGTCTATTCTGTCATCTCTTCTGTGATCATACTTCCTAGATATTTAAATGTTTGTACTTGTATCAGAGGTGTGCTATTTATCAGTATATTTAGTGAACCTGCATTATTTCAGTTTTGTTTGTACTTATATTTATGTTCTGTCTACTGGTTGTTGAACTCAGCTTATTGATATGATTTTGCAGTCTGCCCTCGTCGCTGTAATACAGGCACTGATCGTCTACAATTTTTTAAAAAAGCTAATTTATCGCTAGCGGGTCTGTTGTTTAGTCTAAAGTAAGTAATGTGAAATTTCTAAATGTGTTTGTGAAGGCTTGCTTCTATGGATATTCTGTTTATGCAGATGTTAAATAGACGGGGAGAAAGCGCACATCCCAGTCCCACTCCTCTATTGACTATAAACTTGTCTGATACATCTACTTGTATTATATTGCACTTTGACTCGAGTGGTACATGGCTATGATGTTATCTAGCAATTGTCCATGTATCCGGTAGTCTCCAAGGATGGTTCATAATTTATATCTTATCCACTCAATCAAAAGCTCTGTCCTATTATCAGTTCACATATCACAGCTGCAAAAGCACACGATGTATAATCATGTATTCAATGCTGTGATTTATCATCTTTTGATTATCAATTGCTGATGGCTAAAGCAAAATTTGCAGGCCAGGGGACAGATACACGGTGACACCCCCTTGTTAGAATCAGTCATTACCGACATTGACAGTGGATTAAGATTGATGAGTTATAGCCCTTACTGACAGACCGGATATCTGTCATTCGAATGTCCAGAGCTGGATGTGGGAAGAGCCACGAATCAGGAGGAAATACAAGTTGTTGGCTCGGAGGCACCAGTTAATTAGAGAATGTTGTCGTCCCGTGTGAAGGAGTCAATCAATCATGTGCCATGCCGGAAAGCGTGGGCGGTCATGACTCGCCATTTCACTAGATCACCAGAGTCGTGGATCAGCTCAGTGATTCCTGCCTCGTCCATGCCATGTGGCCAAGACATCCAGGTATTTTCCTCTCAGTCTTCATCTTGGTCTGCTCCCTTCGATCTTGCCAGTTGTCACTAAGTTCTCCAATCCATTTCTTCGCATAACATGTTCAAAAAATGTTGACTGTCTACGTCTAATTTCTCTAATCAATTTAGGATTTTCATTTGTCTCCTGTATTACTCGGCATTGGTTTTTTCTATCTGTCCATGGTATTCTTTGCATTTTCCTCAGAAACCACATTTCTGCAGCCATCAGATGTTTTTTCAGCGTGACTGCTCATTGTCCAAGTTTCACATCCATACAAAAGAGCAGGCTCTATGTATCCCCTGAACACTCTTACTCTCGTTTCAATTGACATCTTTTTATTGGTCAGAATGTTTTTCATCTTGCTAAAAGTTACTTTCGCCATGGCGATTCTTGTTCTAATCTCTTCAAGGCATCTCCCATCAGATGTTATGACTGTTCCGAGATAATTGTACCGATTCACTTGTTGAAGAATATTCCCATTTACTTGTATATTACACTGTGGTACTTCGTTCTTCCTAGTGACGACCATAACCTATGTCTTCTTACAATTTAATTCCAACCCCAGTGAAGGAGTACGCGATGAACAACAACAATATATAGATATTAAATGGTAATTCAATGGAGAAGTATGTGATGACCAAACAAATTAATATATATATATACAAACTGATATTCCAATGGAGAAGTATGTGATGACCACACAAAATAATATATAGATACAAACTGATATTCCAATGGAGAAGTATGTGATGACCACACAAAATAATATATAGATACAAACTGATATTCCAATGGAGAAGTATGTGATGACCACACAAAATAATATATAGATACAAACTGATATTCCAATGGGGAAGTACAAGATGAACATACACAATATGTACATAGTTACTGGATTTTAAATGACAAGAAGAAGACTAAGTAACTTAGTTACGTTATCTTAAAATTACGCAGTTGCTATGGGTACTTAGTTAAACGTCGCTACTATTTTTAACCTAGTAAATATTGCCAAAGTCCAACAGAGGTGATTATTTAAGTTATTAGTTCATATATCATGAAGATATAAAATTGGATGGATACAATGCTACTTTATAAGAGAGAGGGCACATAAAGTGTAATATAAAATGCTACCTCGTGGGAGAAAGTACACATATAATGTAATATAAAATGCTACCTCGTGGGAGAAAGTACACATATAATGTAATATAAAATGCTACCTCGTGAGAGAAAGTACACATATAATGTGATATGAAATGCTACCTAATGAGAGAAAGTACACATAGAATTTGATATGAAATGCTACCTCATGAGAGAAAGTACACATATAATGTAATATAAAATGCTACCTCGTGAGAGAAAGTACACATATAATGTGATATGAAATGCTACCTCATGAGAGAAAGTATACATATAATGTGATATACAATAAGAGCGAGTAAACTTGGAGTGTGATATTTTATGCAGAGTCGACCTGAGTGTGGACAGGCAGATCATTGTTGTCTATTCTACGCTTATCTTTTACTTGTTTTAAGTCCATCCAAACACAAAGGCAACATGTCAGAATCGATAATAACACTCGTTCTTAAACTTCCGGTGTGCCGTAGCCGAGGTAACGAGTTCAACCCCTACACCTGTCAACTGGACTAAAATGTTGACTTCTCGTCCTTCACAGGGGTAGGTAAAATATAAGAACCTCAGCAGTCGCAGTGGATTCGCCTGATGGCAAGAGACATTGGTATATGGGAAAGCAAGCATGCAAACATCAATCCAGTGCACTCTCTAGTAGTTAAAACTACCAGAGGTAGTAGTACGTCCTGAGTTTATAGCGAGCGTGAACCAACCAAACACACACACACACACACACACACACACAGAGGAAGAAAAATAAACACGCGCGGGCGCGCATAGAAAGAGATTCAGAAATAAAGATGACGTTATTTCGGTTGATTATACGCTTCTGTGTGTGTGCGCGCGCGCGTGTGTGTGTGTGCGCGTGTGTGTGTTTCTCTGTTTGTGAGGGGGTGGTTTGTGTGTGTGTGTGCGCGCGCGCGCTCGTGCGTGCGTATGAATAAGACTATATAAATCTAATCAAAACTTACCTAAAATTTAGTGTGGTCTTTATAAATCTATCTCAACACTAGGACTGGCTATCTCCTAGTCTAGCCCTTCTACTACTATCTTCTCTGATACCCCTACACCGGACAGCTGGGCTAAAATGTTGACCTGTCGTCCTTAACTTGGGGACGTAAATTACAATTACCTCTCAAGTCGGAGTGGGTTCGCCTGATGGCGAGGGACACTGTTAATAGAGAAAGCAAATCCACACTCAAAATTCAGTCCATCACTACTATAAATAGTTTGTATGACCTACGCTTGAGTTCAAAGCGAGCGAGCGAGCGCAAAAAAAACATAAAAAATGCTTTATAAATTACATGTGTTCACGTTGGCCCTTTCGAATTTCCCTATATTGTTTTGTTTCTCCAGAGACATCCATCAGAATGTTGAGTGACTGTTCACATATTTTAAGCTGAGTTTGTGTGTGTCTCTCACCAGATAAGAGAAGCCTTGAAAACGCTATGTCTCCGTCCGGAGTTTAATGCCACGTTGAACTGTGGGGTGCTATTAGTATTAGCGAGCGATAATGTCAGCGCAGAGATTCATGTGGGATGGAATATTTTGCGATATTCTACAGCATGTTTTGTGTCCATTGTGACGTTCCTCAACAAATTTTATGTCCATTACGACACTCTAAACGCAGTTTGATGTTGATTTATTTGGTTGTTTCGGGATTTGAGATTTAAAGATTGAGCACAACCCACTCCTGGCAACGCTGATCGTATTACGGTACGAACCCTGGACCTTGTCTGCGTCAGATTGGAAGCACTAGACTCGAGTTTTGCTCTTGTTTGAGCTTTTCAGTAGTGCATATTCCTGACTGAACCAGGGATCGAACTCCGGATCTCTGGCGTGTGTGTGTCGCTGGAGTGTGTGTGTTTAGTAATGATTTGGACATGTCCTGAGCACAATGCTAATGTGGAGGTAAAGAAACAGCTGGAATAGAGGAGCACATACACCAAGATAGAGGGCGGGTTAGTGAAGGTGATAGGGGACTGCGCCGATAATGTTATAAGCGCCATAGGGCGAGGATTCCACGCTTTGCTCGTCGTCTCGCTAAGTGAGGGACAGAGTGCCCAGCTATCCTACCTTTCGTTCAGGTCTACATTAATAATAGCATCAATAGTAATAGTAGTACTAGTAAAAGTAGTAGTAGTAGTAAATGTACCAGCTGTAGTAATAGTATTACTAATAGAAGTGGTAGTAGTAATAGTAGCTGCAGTAGTAATAGCAGTACTAGTAGAAGTAGTTCTAGTAATAGTAGCTGCATTAGTAATTTCAGTACTAGTAGAAGTAGTATTAATAATAATGCAGTAATAATAGTAGTAGTAGTAGTAGTAGTAGTAGTAGTAGTAGTAGTAGTAGTAGTAGTAGTAGTAGTAGTAGTAGTAGTAGTAGTAGTAGTAGTAGTAGTAGTAGTAGTAGAAGTAGTAATAGTAATAGTAGCAGCTGTAGTAATAGTAGTACTAGGAGAAGTAGTATTAGTAATGGTAGCCACAGTAGTACAATAGTACTAATAGAAGTAGTATTAATAATAGTAGCAGTAATAATAGTAGTACTAGTAGAAGTAGTAGTAGTAATGGTAGCTGCAGTATTAATAGAAGTACTAGTAGAAGTAGTAGTAGTAGTAATAGTAAGAATAGTAGTAGTAGTAGTAGTAGTAGTAGTAGTAGTAGTAGTAGTAGTAGTAGTAGTAGTAGTAGTAGTAGTAGTAGTAGTAGTAGTAGTAGTAGTAGTAGTAGTAACCGCGGCGGCGGAGGCGTTGGTGGTGGTAGTGGTAGTAGTAGTAGTGGTAGTTGTAGTATGTGTTGTTATTATTGTTGTTACGGTATGAGATATTATTGATACCAACGTTACATCTCCCTTCACTACCCCCCGACTAACTTCAAGAGTTCAAGCGTACCACGACCAGCCAGTCGTCTAGGCAGATCACGGTTACCTACCTTGTCCTGTCTACCCTACAATTCAAGATAACTTGTCCCTGATATTTTTTAACTGACTGTGCAAAAACACTTGTTTTCTACAACAGAGATAGCGCCATTAGGAATAACAAGATCCAATTTCCGTGTGGCTAATAGCTTTTTGTGGTAAATTGTATTTTCTAGTATTAATTTCCCTTTACTTTTACTTCCTCTTATATTAATACGAACTAATGGTTATAATGTGTTGACACAATAGACGTCGTACCACTCAACGTGTACATTATGGATACTGGTTGTTGTTTTTTTTCCGGGTTTCCATCCTGTTTCAGGATATTGCGGTCAACACCAGCATCTTTCAGCTGTATGTTGACTCCTAGGCTAGATTGCACTCATCAGTAGTAGTAGTAGTAGTAGTAGTAGTAGTAGTAGTAGTAGTAGTAGTAGTAGTAGTAGTAGTAGTAGTAGTAGTAGTAGCAGCAGCAGTAGCAGTAGTAGTAGTAGTAGTAGTAGTAGTAGTAGTAGTAGTAGTAGTAGTAGTAGTAGTAGTAGTAGTAGTAGTAGTAGTAGTAGTAGTAGTAGTAGTAGTAGGGGATGTATGTGTGTGTGAGGATGTGTGTGTGTGCGTGTGGGGGGGGGGGGGGGGGGGGGGGATAATTTGGAGGATTATTGGAAGTATGTCGGTGTTGGTGGGTTGGGGTGTGGGTAGGGAATGTGTATTTGTGTGGGTGAATGGGTGTGTAGGAGATTGTTTGGGTTGGGGGATTGTTGTGTAATGGGTGTAGGGGATGAGTGGGGGGGGGGGGGGGTGTCTGTGAATGGGATATGTCTGTGTGGGTGGGAGTGTGTGAGTGTGGATGGGGTAATTGTGAGTGGGTGGAGGATGTATATGTGGGTGGTGAGGATGTTTGTAGGTGGGTGATGTGTGTTGGTGGGTGGGGAGATGTGTGAGTGGGATAGAGATGTGTGGGCTGGGATGTGTATGAGGAATGCATGTGGGGGATGTGTGTGTGTGGGAGGGGGGGACATGTGTTTATGGGTGGAGTTTTGTGTGGGAGGGGAGATGTATGAGAGATGGGGGAGGTGTGGGATGTGCAGGTGGATGATGGATATATGTGAGGATGGGGGATGTGTCTTTGGCTGGGTGGTTGGGGTGTTGGTGGGTGGGAGGGTAGATGAGAGATGCATGTGTTGATGGGCGGGTTGGTGATGGGTGGGTGTGAGTGGTTGATGGAAATGTGTTTATGGGTGGAGTTTTGTGTGGGAGGGGAGATGTGTGAGAGGTGGGGGAGATGTGGGATGTGCAGGTGGATGATGGATATATGTGAGGATGGGGGATGTGTGTTTGGCTGGGTGGTTGGGGTGTTGGTGGGTGGGTGGGTAGATGAGAGATTCATGTGTTGATTGCCGGGTGGGTGATGTGTGGGTGTGAGTGGTTGATGGATGAGTACGTGAGCGGGTGGATGTATGTGAGCGATGAGTGTATGGTTGGTCAAGTAGTGGTCAAGTGGTGGTCAAGCGGTGGCCAAGTGGTTGAGTGACCACATAAATTGGCTGGGAAAGAAGGTGTAGTGACATGGTAATGATCAAGTGGTGGTCAAGTTGTTAGGTCTAGAGGTTGGGGTGTCTCAGTCATGAAGTATCAAACTGTCTGCTGTGGGAAGAATGGCGC
Source organism: Cepaea nemoralis (assembly GCA_014155875.1). Lineage (NCBI taxonomy): Eukaryota > Metazoa > Mollusca > Gastropoda > Stylommatophora > Helicidae > Cepaea > Cepaea nemoralis. The sequence continues at coordinate 48,134 of JACEFZ010021431.1, forward strand.
TGATCAGGGCGAGTAGGTTCTAATACGTTTATCGCTATTGTCTACAATTGGCGTGGTTGGATAGTAATAATAGTAGAGTTGTTTCGTAATAATATTAGTCATCATCATCAAGGGCCATGTTAGGTGGTATTTGTAATGGTAGTAGTAGTAGTAGTAGTAGTAGTAGTAGTAGTAGCAGCAGCAGCAGCAGCAGCAGCTGCAGCAGCAGCAGCAGCAGCAGCAGCAGCAGCAGCAGCAGCAATACCAACAATAGTACTAATCATCATCATCACGTGTCTTACCAACGGACGTATCACCCACACATTGCGATCTCCAACACCATTGCACAATTTCGGGGTTGACTCACACTACAGAAATCCCCAATTAACGGCATTACCTTCATGTAATGGTGGTACTCATAGTACCAATAGCACTAGTAGTAATAGTCACCAACATCAGCAAGAGACTTATCGCCTGACATTGGTCAGTATGACACTCCATAAACTATGATCTCCAACACCATGGATACAAATAGTAATAATATTGGTAGTAGTAGTAGTAGTAGTAGTAGTAGTAGTAGTAGTAGTAGTAGTAGTAGTAGTAGTAGTAGTAGTAGTAGTAGTAGTAGTAGTAGTAGTAGTAGTAGCGGCGGTGGTGGTGGTGGTGGTGGTGATGGTGGTGGTGGTGGTGGTGGTGGTAATAGTAGGAGTAGTAGAATAGCGAGGGTGCTTGTTGTTTCACTAAGTATTTGTATATCGTATGTAGTATAAAGCTAGTTTGTGTTGTATGCCATGTAAGGTGTTACTGAAATATCTGTATTTTGTAGTTCTAAGAGGTGATGACGCCATAACCCACCACTCTATCATCTTATTGATAGTGTCTCCAGTGCCGCGAAAAAGGCTCATTGTGAGATATCGATCATTTCTCAAAGCGACAGCATCCGGGGCTGCATGCCCATTACGAGCAAACAACGATACGACACTTAAAAGGTAACTACAAGGCAAATGGTGTCGAGTATAGTGTAACGTACAAAACTTATGAGGTCATCGGTTGTCCATTCCATCACGGTCGACAAATAGGCGCTCACTAACTTCACAATATGCTCACTCAAATAAACATATAGGATGATAAGGCACCGACCCAAACAAGGAAAACAGACAAAAACAAGGGAGAAAAAAATGACATAAGCGTCAAAATATAACACATACAAAGACAGATACAACAGCGACTAAAAAAATAATAAAATGACACGAAAAAATAACACACACACACACACAAACACACACACAATGAAAACTGAAACAACCAATGAAAAATCGCTGACACGAACACTAGAAGCTGACACAAACACTAAACAAGGTACCTAAAATAAAAGCTAAACTTTGTTAACCAAAATGTGAAAGTAGGAAAATTTGATAGCCAAGTGTGAAAAATATCACCCAAAGAGAGGAATATCTCGGCTAGAATTATAAAATTAGGGAGAACTATTTGCCAAATGGGAAAAAAGTTAGGCCAAATACAGAAATCACTCAACCGAAACATAAACATAGGAAAATTGATACCTCAAACGGGAATATATTGACCAACTAGGGAAATGTGTTACTCAAGAGGAAAAATAATGACCAAGTAACGGAAATACATCGCTCAAAACTTATGAAAATCTAGGAAACTTTGTTATCCAAAGGGAAGACAACCTTGGTCAAGTAGGAAAAATCTGTAGCCAAATGTGAAAAATGTCGGCCAAATGCAGAAATAGTTCGGCCACACGTATGCAAAACAAGGAAAGGTTGTTAGCCAGATAGGAAAAGTATTGACCAAGTAAGAAAATGTGATAGCCAAAGGTGAAAAAATATCAGCCAAAGAGAGAAATATCTCATCCAAACTTATAAAAAGAAGGAAAATTCTCAACCAAATGAGAAAAAGTTAGACCAAATATAGTAATATCTCAACCAAACTAATGAAAAGTAGGGAAACTTTGTTAACCAAAGGAGGGGAAAATCCTAGGTCAAGTAGGAAAATCTGTTACCCAAATGTGAAAAATGTCGGCCAAATACAGAAATAGTTCGTCCACACGTATGCAAACTAAGAAAATTTGTTAGTCGAACAGGATAAAATATTGCCCAAGTAGGGAAATTTGAGAGCAAAATGTGAAAAAAATATAATCCAAAGAGAGGAATATCTCGTTCCAACTTATAAAAAGAAGGAAAATTCTCAACCAAATGAGAAAAAGTTAGACCAAGTATAGTAACATCTCAACCAAACTTATGAAAAGTAGGAAGCTTTGTTAGCCAAAGCGAAAAACCCATGGTCAAGTAGGATAATCTGTTAGCCAAATGTGAAAAAATGTCAGCCAAATACAGAAATACCTCGTCCACACTTATTAAAATTAGGAAAATTTGTTAGCCAAATAGTAAAAATATTGCCCAAGTAGGAAAATTTGATAGCCAATTGTGAAAAATATCACCCAAAGAGAGGAATATCTCGGCCAGAATTATAAAAAGTAGGAGAACTATTTTTTTATCAGACCAGTTGTGCTGTATGGCTCTGAAACCTGGAGTACAACGAAAGGAGACGAAGCCTTGTTACAAACCTTTGAGAACAAAATTTTAAGACGCATCTTTGGACCCATTAGGGATACACAAAGTGGAGAGTGGAAAAGAAGAAGTAACAAAGACATTTATGATTTGTTTAAGTCCCCGCTAATCACTGGTATCATGAAGGCTAATAGACTACAATGGCTGGGGCATATAGAAAGAATGGAAGATAATAGGGAAACAAAACTCGCTTACACTCAGGAAATAAATGACCGTAGACCCCGAGGTAGACCAAGAAGGCGGTGGAGAGATAATATACATACAGACCTACAAGCACTTGGAATCAACGACTGGCAAGAGAAGGTCCACCAGAGAGACGAATGGAGACAGATTGTATTTGCAGCAAAGAACCTCAATGGCTCGGAATGCTGAAGAAGAAGAAGAAGGAGAACTATTTGCCAAATGAGAAAAAGTTAGGCCAAATACAGAAATATCTCAACCAAACATATAAAAAATAGGAAAATTGATAACCAAACGGAAAATATATTGACCAACTAGGGAAATGTGTTACTCAAAGAGGAAAAATAATGACCAAGTAACGAAATACATCGCTCAATCTTATGAAAACTAGGAAACTTTGTTATCCAAATGGAAGAAACCTTGGTCAAGTAGGAAAATCTGTTAGCCAAATGTGAAAATGGCGGCCAAATGCAGAAATAGTTCAGCCACACGTATGCAAACAAGGAAAGGTTGTTAGCCATATAGGAAAAGTATTAACCAAGTAAGAAAATTTGATAGCCAAAGGTGAAAAAATATCAGCCAAAGAGTGAAATATCTCATCCAAACTTATAAAAAGAAGGAAAATTCTCAACCAAATGAGAAAAAGTTAGACCAAATATAGTAACATCTCAACCAAACTTATGAAAACTAGGAAACTTTGTTAGCCAACGAGAATAAAAACCTAGGTCAAGTAGGAAAATATGTTAGCCAAATGTAAAAAATGTCGGCCAAATACAGAAATACCTCGTCCGCACTTATTAAAATTATGAAAAAAATTGTTAGCCAAATAGTAAAAATATTGCCCAAGTAGGAAAATTTGATAGCCAAATGTTTAAAAAAAAATATCACCCAAAGAGAGGAATATCTCGGCCAGGCTTATAAAAAGTAGGAGAACTATTTGCCAAATGGGAAAAAGTTAGGCCAAATACAGAAATATCTCAACCAAACATATAAAAAATAGGAAAATTGATAACTAAATGGGAAATATATTGACCAACTAGGGAAATGTGTTACTCAAAGAGGAAAAAATAATGACCAAGTAACGAAATACATCGCTCAAACGTATGAAAACTAGGAAACTTTGTTAGCCAAAGAAAAAAAGAACCTTGTTCAAGTAGGGAAATCTGTTAGCCAAATGTAAAACATGTCGGCCAAATACAGAAATACCTCGTCTGCACGTACGCAAACTAGGAAAAGTTGTTAGCCAGATAGGAAAAATATTGCCCAAGTAAGAAAATTTGATAGCCAAATGTAAAAAAATATCAGCCAAAGAGAGGAATATCTCGGCCAGACTTATAAAAAGTAGGAGAACTATTTGCCAAATGGGAAAAAGTTTGGCCAAATACAGAAATATCTCAACCAAACATATAAAAAACAGGAAAATTGATAACTAAACGGGAAATATATTGACCAACTAGGGAAATGTGTTACTCAAAGACGAAAAATAATGACCAAGTAACGAAATACATCGCTCAAACTTATGAAAACTAGGAAACTTTGTTAGCCAAAGGGGGAAAAAAACCTTGTTCAAGTAGGAAAATATGTTAGCCAAATGTGAAAAATGTCGGACAAATGCAGAAATAGTTCGGTCACATGTATGAAAACTAGGAAAAGTTGTTAGCCAGATAGCCAAATGTGAAAAAATATCAGCCAAAGAGAGAAATATCTCATCCAAACTTATAAAAAGAAGGAAAATTCGCAACCAAATGAGAAAAAGTTAGACCAAATATAGTAACATCTCAACCAAACTTATGAAAACTAAGAAACTTTGTTAGCCAAAGAGAAAAAACCTTGGTCAAGTAGGAAACTCTGTTACCCAAATGTGAAAAATGTCCACCAAGTACAGAAATAACTTGTCCACACTTATGAAAACTACGAAAATTTGTTACCCAAATATGAAAAATATTGCCCAAGTAGGAAAATTTGAAAGCCAAATGTGAAAAAATATCACCCAAAGAGATAAATATCTCGTCCAGACTTATAAAAAGTTGGAAAATTTGTCAACCAAATGGGGTAAAGTTAGACCAAATACAGAAACATCTTAACCACATTTATAAAAAAGGAGGGGAAAACGTCGACCAAATACAGAAATAACTCAACCCAATTTATAAATATGGCAACGAAACTTATGAAACGTAGGAAAATGTGTTAACCAAAAGGGAAAATATGGTACACGTAACGAAATATCTCATCCAAACTTATAAAAAGTAGGAAAATATGTCAACCAAACGCGAACAATGTCGGCCAAATACAGAAATTTCTCAACCAAACTCATGAAAAGTAGGAACAACTTGTTACCCAACTAGGAAAAATATTGGTCAAGTAAAGAAATAGCGTGGCCAAACCTATAAAAACGTACCAACATTTGATAACACAACTTGGCCACTTGTTCTTACAAACTTGCTCGCTGGCTCAAACAATTTGTCCACTTGCTATTACAAGCGGTCGACCTATCCTATCAACTCACACACTTACCATAACAAATGTCCCTTTTCCCCAACAACGTGTCCACCGACTCTCTCATATTATCGACTCGCCCTATCAACTTACCCACTGGCTCTAACAACTTCCCCACATGGGCTCACAAAATTTCCACTTGTTATTACAATTTGTCGACACCCTCGCCCAAATTACCACTTACTCTTACAAACTGTCCCAACTGCGCGCACAAAGGTGTCCACTTGTGATTTTACGGCCTCCTCACCACATAGATAAATAGTCCCTCATAAAATACAAATGTATCCCGCAAGTCATACAGAAGTGTCCCCCATATTGTCATCAAAAAATATTTGTGTGTGTAGGTAAGTTCATGTCTTTGGCAGTTCATATTTTGTAAATTCATTTCTTCAGCATAAGATTTGTGTAAGTTCACACCCTCATCATAAATTTTGTTGTGTAAGTTCATGTTTTCGACAGTTCATATTTTGCTAAGGCCTAGTTTTAGTGAAAATACAGAAGTCTATTGGCTAGAATTTCAACCTGAGTGGTCAATTACTAACACTGCCTGTGGACAGCTATTCTTACCCATGCGCTAAAGTTGATAAAATGAACTTCCGTTGAATGGAAGCTACCGCAGACTTGAATTATTGAACCCCTTTGGAAAAAGTAGCGGCAGCTTAACCAGGAAAAGATCGAATTAGTTATCCCCCTTAGTCTGGGATTTATGAAAATATATGCTCACACAAGCGATTTTACTCATGACGCCATATAAACAAAAATATAAGGGATAACAAATTTTAATTTATATTGATGTTTAAAAACAGGGGTTTAATTTTCGGCTTATTGAATGTTAGTCCAGCACGCAACCTTACGTGTGGTTTGAGTTTTAGCCCGCTGAGCGATTGAGTTTGACATCCCTGGCCTAGAGAGAGTGGTGCTACAAGGAGTTACCAGACGATCTGGCCGACACTCTGTACTCCGATGAAAAGCCGGGCGGAAACATAATCAGACTACAGCTGATACCATTAGTCTTGGCACTCTTCGCTGGTTGTTGAAGATGAGGACAAAGCGCTTATGGGAATGTCCCATAATGTTAGCTCTTGACTCAACTCAACTACTCTATGGTATCTATTTGCTCAAGGAAGCCTTTCCGGGATATCTCTCTAGATCTGTCAATAGTATACAATATTTCTCCAGATCTGTAAATCATATACATTATCCCTAGAGACTTGTCAATCATATACAATATCTCTCCAGATTTGTCACTCATATACAATATCTTCCTAGAACTGTCAATCATATACAATGTCTCCCTAGATCTGTCAATTATATTCAATGTCTCTCCAGACTTCTTAATCATATACAATATCTCTCCAGACTTGTCAATTATATACAATATCTCCCTAGACCTGTCAATCATATACAATATCTCTACATACTTGTCAATCATATACAATATCTCTACAGACTTGTCAATCATATACAATATCTCTCCAGACTTGTCAATTATATACAATATCTCCCTAGACTTGTCAATCATATACAATATCTCTACAGACTTGTCAATCATATACAATGTCTCCATAGATCTGTCAATCATATACAATATCTCTCCAGACTTGCCAATCATATGCAATATCTCTACAGACTTGCCAATCATATACAATGTCTCTAGGTAGTTAGTTAGTTAATTAGTTAGTTATTTAGGTAGTTAGTTAGTTAGTTAGTTAGTTAGTTAGTTAGTTAGTTAGTTAGTTAGTTAGTTAGTTAGTTAGTTAGTTTAGTTAGTTAGTTAGTTAGTTAGTTAGTTAGTTAGTTAGTTAGTTAGTTAGTTAGTTAGTTAGTTAGTTAGTTAGTTAGTTTAGTTAGTTAGTCGACAGATCATCTTCATTGCACATCGAATCATTCACTCCATAAGTGCTCGGATCCCCTCCTTAGCAAATCCCGCAGCGTGTAGCGGCTCACGACACCAGTTCTGTGTTGGTTTATCAATCTTCTTTGGCTTCCTGCGTTTTGTTCTTGTTTGTCCACACCTCTTTTAATTTGATGTTCTCGCAGTCTGACCATGGCTGTAGATGGACAGATCAATATATCTCTAAAGACTTGTCAATCATATACAATATCTCTAAAGACTTGTCAATCATATACAATATCTCTAAAGACTTGTCAATCATATACAATATCTCTAAAGACTTGTCAATCATATACAATATCTCCCTTGGCCGTCTTGACAGACGATAGTTTGGTACATTGTGCTTCAAAAAGGCTTAATAACTACGACCCATGGCGGTGGCGAGTGTGGCTGATATTGCCAATTTGTGCTGCAAATGTTTGTCCCTGGTGGATGCATGTGAAAACATGGTCATATCCACCAACATGCACCATCTTACGTCTCTCACGCTCTGTGTGTGCTTTATCTGCAATCATTTTCTCCTTTGTCTTTATTCCATTTCTGATTGTTGCCCTCCATGCAACACGTTCAGCGGCGACTTGCTCCCAATGTGCATTGTCAATGCTTGTATCAATCATGTCCCGCTTACACACATCTTTGTATCGTAGTAGAGGCCGACCCTGAGATTTCTTACCCATCTGTAATTCACCCAAAAAAGATGTCCTTTGGTATTCTACCATCATCCATCCTCCTAAGATGTCATATCCATCTAAGTCTACGAAGGCTGAGCATGGAATAAACCGTCACACAATCTGATCTTTCCAATACTTCAGTATTTGTGATTTTGTCTTGCCACTTAATACCAAGTATTCTTCGCAGACACCGCATATGAAAGCTGTTTAAACGTTTCTCTTGGTATGAGTAAGATGTCCAGGTTTCACTGCCATAAAGAAGAGTACTAAGGACACAGGCTTGGTAGACGAGGACTTTTGTTTTGGCAGTAAGCTTCCTATTCTCCCAGACTCTTTTTGCTAACATGTTCATTGTTGTTGCTGCCTTGCCAATCCTGATGTTGATTTTTTGATCTAGGGATAATTTGACCTGTTAATCATATACAATATCTCTACAGACTTGTCAATCATATGCATTATCTCTCCAGACTTGCCAATCATATAAAATATCTCTACAGACTTGTCATGCATATACAACATCTCCCTATACCTGTCAATCGTGTACAACCTGTGTTTACCCACAAGTGCATATTCTAGATTTAGATCTGCATATAAATTATTGTTGTTGGGGTGCAGGCAAATGTCTTCAGAATAATTGTGTTTCGTTTTGGGAAAGCATATTTCAGTCTTTTTTGTCATTTTGTGAATATATAATATGAAAGATTGCAAGATTGTGAATCTAGCGCTGGACTGAGATGACTTGTTTTTATGACACGTTTGTCCATTCTGTCAATGAACAGCACGCTGAAACTACAGGGGAATGATCAGACTTACACACGTCAATTGATCTCGATGTTCAAATGAAATGTCATAATCAAGTTAGCCAGGCAAAAACATTGACATGTCATATTTCAATAATGTCATGGGTTTTCAGATGACATGTTAGAAAATAAAGCCAACAGTGCCATATTCCCAATATTATCCCGGGTGATTCGATGACATATAAGCACATTAAACCCAATAAATGTCACATTTACAATATTGATTATGTGGTTGTTTCGGGATTTACAATATTGTCACAACCGTTCAGATGCAATGTAAGCACGTTAAGCTAAATATATGTCACTTTACCAATAATGTCACGAGACTACGTGTGACGTAATAGCAAATTAAACCAAATAAATGTTACATTTATATTGTCACGAGTGTCAAATACAAGCAAGAAAAAAATATGTCCCGTTTCCAATGTTGTCATCTCAGCTGACCTCTGTGGCCCAAGGCTTGCGAACGCGGTTCGCGGGCCGCTTACCAGGCATGTGAAAATCCGCGACCGACTTGTGCAGCAGACCGTGTCACGTTGTGTTATAACGTGTTGGTATGGGGGGCCAAAAAAAAATGTTTTGCATATCCTTTACAGGACATCGCTGTCAACATCAGCATCTTTTAGTTGTATGTTGATTTCTTTGCATGATTACGCTCAGTAATTTGCCATTGCTTTCTGAGCGGCCGGCTCATTATCCCGCAAGTCACGAGCGCGGTCGAACCGCTTCCAATTATCGCCTCGCTGCGAGACCCTGCGTGGATAAACGGGATTACGGAGAAAGTGGTGTAACCCCTCAGCTAGAGAGACCTGCTAACGGCAAACCACTGAACGTAAAAAGTTGCCTAGTACATCAACAGCAGCTGAAACATGCTGGTTGTTGACTGCAACGTCCTGTAAGGGATATGCAACATTAAACAAAGGGAGTGGGGGATGGGAACAGATACGCGGTGACACCCCCTTGTTAGAATCAGTCATTACAGACATTGACAGTGAATTAAGATTGATGAGTTATAGCCCTTATTGGCAGACCGGATGGATGTCGGGAGCCCACAAATCAAGAGGAAATACCATTTGTTGGCTCGGAGGCACCAGTTAATTAGAGAATGTCTTCCCGTGTGAAGGAGTACGCGATGAACATAAACAATATATAGATATTAACTGGTAACTCAATAGCGAAGTATGCGATGACCATACAAAATACTATATAGATATGAACTGATATTCCAATGGTGAAGTACGAGATGAACATAATATAATATGCAGATAGTACTCTGGATTTTAAATGACAAGAAGAAGACTTAGTAACTTAGTTCCGTCATTTTAAAATTACACAGTTGCTATGGGTACTTAGAGGCTCGGCCAAAAGTTAAATGTCCGTACTATTTTTAACCTAGTAAATATTGCCAAAGTCCAACATATGTGATTATTTAAGTTATTAGTTCGTATATCACTAAGACATAAAGATGTATGGAGTGTGGCACACAATACTACTTTATAAGAGAGAGGGCACATAAAGTGTAATAATATAAAATGCTACCTCATGAGAGAAAGTACACATATAATGTGATATAAAATATTAGCTTGTAAAAGACAGTAAACATGGAGTGTGATATTGTATGCAGTGTCGACCTGAGTGTGTATAGACAGACCATTTTTTGTCTATTCTACGGGTATCTTTCTCTTTGTTAAGTCCATTCAAACACAAAAGCAACATGGCAGAATGGATAATATTAATAGTTACTCGTTCTTAAACTCCTCGGCGGAGCAAATGGATCACCATAGTCTGGTAAGAATGAGGCAGCGAGGTGTGACGAGGGGATCTGGCCGACGATCGACGATCGACGTCAGAGGAAAGGCGAGACGGACATATAATCAGATTGCTACTGGAACTATTAGTGTTGGAACTCTTCGCTGGCTGCTGAGGATGGGGACGGAGCGCTTATGGGAATGTCCCGAATGCTGTGATGTCGGTTCCTAAATCAATCAATCAATCAATCTTAAACTTCCGGTGTGCCGTAGCCGAGGTAACGGGTTCAACCCCTACACCTGTCAAGTGGACTAAAATGTTGACTTCTCGTCCTTCACAAGGGTAGGTAAATTACAAGAACCTCAGCAGTCGCGGTGGATTCGCCTGATGGCGAGGTGACACTGGTATTAGGGAAAGCAAACAAGCAAACATTATTCTAGTGTATATGCTGCGAACAGTTATTGAACGTGCTATAGAAGTAAACAAGGATATACATCTTTGCTTTATTGACTACACAAAGGATTTTGATAGAGTTAGACATGTCAACATGGTGGATATGCTTGCAAATCTACAAATTGATGGGAAAGACTTATAAAAACCATATATTGGAAACAACAAGCTGCCATAAGGATTGTTATGAAGTGGGACAATATCAACCTATTAATAGAGGTGTTAGGCAGGGATGTGTAATGTCTCCAGATCTTGTTTCCCTATACAGTGAAAATATTTTCAGAAATGTAGAAGATATAAATGGAATCAGCATTGGAGGACGAAACATCAATAACATTAGATATGCAGATGATACAGCATTGACTGCAGACAATGCACAGGATCTGCAACAATTAGTAGATACGGTTGTTGTACACAGTGAGCAGCTGGGGTTAGAATTAAATTGTAAGAAGACACACGTTATGGTCGTCACTAGGAAGAACGAAGTACCACAATGTAATATACAAGTAAATGAGAATATTCTTCAACAAGTGAATCGATACAATTGTCTCGGAACAGACATAACATCTAATGGATGGTAGATACCTTGAAGAGATTGGAACAAGAAGCGCCATGGCGAAAGTAGCCTTTAGCAAGATGAAAACCTTTCTGACAAATAAAAAGATGTCAATTGAAACGAGAAGAAGAGTGTTGAGGATACACATAGAGCCTGTTCTTTTGTATGGATGTGAAACTTGGACAATGAGCAGGCAAGCTAAAAAAAATCATCTGATGGCTGCGGCAATGTGGTTTCTGGGGAAAATGCAAAGAATACCATGGACAGACAGAAAAACCAATGAGCAAGTACTATAGGAGACAAATGACAATCGTAAATTGATTACAGAAATAAGACGTAGACAGTCAAAAAATTTTGTACATGTTATGAGAAGAAATGGATTGGAGAACTTAGTGACAACTGGCAAGATCGAAGGGAACAGACCACGAGGAAGACCGAGAGAAAAATACCTGGATGGCTTGGCCACATGGCATGGACGAGACAATAACACTGAGCTGATCCACGACTCTGGTGATCGAGTGAAATGGCTAGTCATGACCGCCCACGCTTTCCGGCATGGCACATGATTGATTGATTGATTGATCTAGTAGTTGAAACTACTGGAGGTAGTAGCACGTCTTTGGACAACTGAGTGTATAACGAGCGTGAACCAATAAAAAAGTGGGAAAAACACACACACACACACATACACACACACACACACACACATACACACACACACACACACACACACACACACATACATACATACACACACACACACACACAAACACACACACACACACACACACACACACACACACACACACATACATACATACACACACACACACACACACAAACACACACACACACACAGAAGAAGAATTAAATTGTAAGAAGACACAGGTTATGGTCGTCACTAGGAAGAACGAAGTACCACAATGTAATATACAAGTAAATGGGGATATTCTTCATATATTCTGAATTCTGAATATACTTATTCTGAATATTCGTGAACGAACACACACACACACACACACACACACACACACACACACAGAGAGAGAGAGAGAGAGAGAGAGAGAGAGAGAGAGAGAGAGAGAGAGAGAGAGAGAGAGAGAGGAAGAAAAATAAACATGCGCGGGCGCACAGAGAGAGATTCGGAAATAAAGATGGCTTTATTTCGGTTGATTATACGATTATGTATGTGTGTGGGTGTGTTTCTGTGTCTGTGTGTGTGTGTGTGTGTGTGTGTGTGTGTGTGTGTGTGTGAGGAGGGTGGCGGTGGGTGTGTGTGTGTGTGCACGCGCGTATGAATAAGGCTATATATATATTATAAATCTTATTAAAAATTACCCAAAATTTAGTGTGGTCTTTTTAAATCTATCTCAACACTAGGACTGGCTATCTCCTAGCCTAGCCCTTCTACGACTATCTTCTCTGAATGCAGTTCCCCGTATGGTTTCACTCAAAGCCACGTGAACAATCAATGTTTGTGAATGTTTTCTTGAGTTCGCTGACATTGATCCTTGTCTCGTTTTGACATCATTAATAACAGTGTTAATCATGTCCCTTTTTAATGCTTTATCAACAGGTCCGCATGGCCGAATGGGTAAGAACGCGTGTTCTTAAACATCCGGTGTGCTGAAGCCGAGGTAAGCGGTTCAACCCCTACACCGGACAACTGGGCTAAAATGTTGACCTGTCGTCCTTGACTTGAGGACGTAAATTATAAGTACCTCTGACATCGGAGTGGGTCGCCTAATGGTGAGGGACACTGTTAATAGAGAAAGCTAATCCACACGCAAAATTCAGTCCATCACTACTATAAATAGTGTGTATGGCCTTCAAAGCGAGCGAGCGAGCGAGCGCAAAAACAAAAAAATGCTTTATGAATTACATGTGTTCACGTTGGCCCTTTCGAATTTCCCTATATTTTTTTTGTTTCTCCAGAGACATCCATCAGATTGTTGAGTGACTGTTCACATATTTAAGCTGAGTTTTTGTGTGTGTCTCACCAGATAAGAGAAGCCTTGAAAACGTTCTGTCTCCGTCCGGAGTTTAATGCCACGGTGAACTGTGGGATGCTATTAGCGAGCGATAATGACAGCGCAGAGAGATTCATGTGGGATGGAATATTTTGCGATATTCTGCAGCACGTTGTGTGTCCATTGCGACATTCCTCAACAAGTTTTATGTCCATTACGACACTCTAAACATAGTTTGATGTTGATTTATTAGGTTGTTTCGAGATTTGAGATTTAAAGATTGAGCACAACCCACTCCTGGCAACGCTGATCGAGTTCCGGTACGAACCTTAAGCCTTGTCCACGTCAGATTGGAAGCAGTAGACTCGAGTTTTGCTCTTGTTTAAGCTCGTCAGTAGTGCATGTCCTTGACTGGACCCGGGCTCGAACTCCGGACCACTGGCGTGTGTGTGTTTAGTAATGATTTGGACATGTCCTGAGCACAATTTTAACATGGAGGCAAAGAAACAGCTGCAATTGTGAGAGCACGTACACCGAGATAGCAGGCGGGTTAGTGAAGTTGATAGGGAACTGCGCCGATAATGTCATGAGCGATATAGGGTGAGGGTTCCACGCTTTGTTCGTCGTCTGGCTAAGTGAGGGACAGAGTGACCAGCTATCCCTCCGTGCATTTAGGACTACAGAAATAGTAGCAGTAAGTAGTAGTATTAATAGTAGCTGCAGTAGTAATAGTAGCTGCAGTAGTAACAGTAGTACTAGTAGAAGTAGTAGTAGTAATAGTAGCTGCAGTAGTAACAGTATTACTAATAGAGGTAGTAGTAGTAATAGTAGCTGCAGTAGTAACAGTAGTACTAGTAGAAGTAGTAGTAGTAATAGTAGCTGCAGTAGTAACAGTATTACTAATAGAGGTAGTAGTAGTAATAGTAGCTGCAGTAGTAACAGTATTACTAATAGAGGTAGTAGTAGTAACAGAAGCTGCAGTAGTAACAGTATTACTAATAGAGGTAGTAGTAGTAACAGAAGCTGCAGTAGTAACAGTAGTACTAGTATAAGTAGTAGTAGTAATAACAGCTGCAGTAGTATCAGTATTACTAATAGAGGTAGTAGTAGTAATAGTAGCTGCAGTAGTAACAGTAGTACTAGTATAAGTAGTAGTAGTAGTAATAGTAGCTGCAGTAGTAACAGTAGTACTAGTATAAGTAGTAGTAGTAATAGTAGCTGCAGTAGTAACAGTAGTACTAGTATAAGTAGTAGTAGTAATAGTAGCAGTAGTAGTAACAGTATTACTAATAGAGGTAGTAGTTGTAATAGTAGCTGCAGTAGTAACAGTATTACTAATAGAGGTAGTAGTAGTAACAGAAGCTGAAGTAGTAACAGTAGTACTAGAATAAGTAGTAGTAGTAATAGTAGCTGCAGTAGTAACAGTATTACTAATAGAGGTAGTAGTAGTAACAGAAGCTGAAGTAGTAACAGTAGTACTAGAATAAGTAGTAGTAGTAATAGTAGCTGCAGTAGTAACAGTATTACTAATAGAAGTAGTAGTAATAATAGTAGCTGCAGTAGTAATAGCAGTACTAGAAGAAGTAGTAGTAATAATAGTAGCTGCAGTAGTAATAGTAGTACTGGTAGAAGTAGTAGCAGTAATAGTAGCAGCAGTAGTACTAAAAGTACTAGTAGAAGTAGTAGCAATAATAGCAGTAGTAGTAATAACAGGACTAATAGAAGTAGCAGTAAGAAAGTTAGTTACTTATCCATTGGGGTGTAATCTCTGAACTCCGGACAAGTCCATATGTGTTCAGAACCTCCCACCAACATATGCATCAGCGTCCGGAGGCTAAGTGACAGTTCTGTGTTGGTAACCAGGGTCCTCATTCTCCTGATATGCCTTTTGTGCCTGGCCGTGCAAATTCTAGCTACCTCTCATTCTCTTATTCTCTAGTCTCTCATTCTGGACAACGAACTGCTACTGAAATATGTCTTTCGTGATCAGGATAGTGGTATATACATTCACTCACGCTCAGGTGGCAGCCTCTACAAGGCTCAGAGATTGAAGGCCAAGACCAAAATTAGGAGAGTACTGATCAGAGAGTTGCTTTTGTAGTAGTAGTAGTAGTAGTAGTAGTAGTAGTAGTAGTAGTAGTAGTAGTAGTAGTAGTAGTAGTAGTAGTAGTAGTAGTAGTAGTAGTTGGTTGTTGTTTTGTTGTTGTTGTAATAGTAGCAGTAGTTGTAGTTGTTGTTGTTGTAGTTGTTGTTGTTGCAGCATTAGTAGTAGTAGTAGTAGTAGTAGTAGTAGTAGTAGTAGTAGTAGTAGTAGTAGTAGTAGTAGTAGTAGTAGTAGTAGTAGTAGTAGTAGTAGTTGTTGTTGTTGTTGTTGTTGTTTTTGTTGTTTTTGTTGTTGTTGTAGTAGTGGTTGCAATAGTATGTTTTGTTGTTGTTTTTGTTGTTGTTATTGGTGTAGTTATTATTATTGTTGCTGTTGTTGTTATTATTGTTATTGTTGGTGTTACTGCATGAGATATCTTCTTCTTCTTCGTTCATCCGGAGTTTTTTTTCCGGATGTGATTGCGTTGTGCCTGTTTACAGCAGAGCTGCGTTCTTGCGCCGTCAGGCCGACACATCCGACTTCTGCGGGCATTTGTTGACCGGGTTAACCTTCCCGGGGGTTTCTTAGGACGTTTGACACTCACTGTTGTGGTGTTATCCCCCATCCCAGCTGGTCCATATAGAACAGCCAAAGATCCTGGTCAGCCCTCAAGGGAAGGCAGGGGCAGACCATGGGCATTCCCCGCCATCCAACGAGGCTTCCATACTTGCAGAGCCGATACATAGCGCTCTGGTACTGGGCTCACCCAAGGAATCGTCACGTCCTGCACATGGCTGCTTAGCCTCACTTCCGTATATTGGGCCTTCCGTTCACCATAGGCTGTTCTTTCCGGAAACCAGAAGTATGCAGTCTGCAGATGACATCCACACAGTGAGCTTTCGATTCGGACTTTCCATGTAATGGATTTGCTATCCAAGCAATATTCCATTTCGTGCCACTAGGACACTTTTCCATCTTTTATGAAGTCCACACAGTGGGCTTTTGATTAGGACTTTCCACGTAATGGATTTGCTATCCAAGCAATATTCCATTTCATGCCACTAGGACACTTTTCCACCTTTTATGAAGCCCACACAATGGGACATTTTGATTCGGACTTTCCACGTAATGGATTTGCTATCCAAGCAATATTCCATTTCGTGCCACTAGAACACTTTTCCACCTTTTATGAAGCCCACACAGCAAGCTTTCGATTTGAACTTTCCACATAATGGATTTGCTATCCAAGCAATATTCCATTTCATGCCTCTGGGTCTTCATGCACCTTTAAATGTCAACCTGTATGCAGTTAAAGTAAGCTGCGGTCAACTTGAGCTTGTTGATATCTCCATAGAGCTTGTCCTCAAATGAAGCAGGTGTGGGCCAAAATATCTTTCTCTGTTCTGCATACGTTGGGCAATCCTGCAGCAAATGTTTTGCTGTCATTTTTCCAGTTCTACAATTACATTCATCGGTATCTCCTATCTTTAGTTTATTGAACAAGTGGTATTTCAGCCTGTTATGTCCTGTGCGGAGTCTGAAGATTGTTACTTGTTCTCTTCGGTCGAGTTTGTAATATGCATCATCCTTCTGATGGCCTGGATGCTCTGATTCCCATTTGGTTCTATAAGTGCTTTTTATCAACCTCTTTGCCTCATTATAGGTTATGTCTATGTCAGGCTGTGGTAGTCGTCCGCCCTCTTTTGCCAGTCTGTCAGCCTCTTCGTTTCCAGGTATACCGCAATGTGATGGGATCCACTGTATTACAACTTTTTTGGATTTCTGGCATAGACCATGGAGTGCTGCTCTTAGGTCAGTTAGTTCTGTGCTGTTATTGTTCTTCAGTATTGAGACAGCTGACTTTGCATCTGTGAAGATAGCTATTTGCTTCTCTTTATTTTCCTCCATCAGGAGCATTTCTGCTGCAGTTTTCAAAGCCTCTACCTCCGCTTTGAAGTTACTTGAAAATTTTCCAGTTGCCATTGAATGTGTTTTTTTCACTCCATTTTTTAAATTAAGGAGAATTCCTCCTCCTCCATTCTCTATTGAATTTTTGGCTGATCCATCTGTATATGCATGGGTCCAATTCCTGCTTGGGTAATGTTCTTTTATGTAGTTTAGGGTTATTTCTCTTCTTTCGGTTTCATGCTGAGTGTTCTTTTTCTCAATACCAGGAATGTTTTCTATCATCTCAGGCAGTTGCTGCTGTCTCCAAGCTGGGAACTTGTGTGTATTGTGTATGGGCTTGACTGTTGATATGTTAAGTATAGGATCTGCCCTAATCCTTCGTTTTGCAGTTTCTACAAAGTTGCTACGCTTCAGTCTTCCCTTTCCAAAACCATTAAATCTGTTGTACATAGGGTGGTCTGTCAATCTTCTAAATT
The DNA here is from genome assembly GCA_014155875.1 of Cepaea nemoralis. Classification (NCBI taxonomy): domain Eukaryota; kingdom Metazoa; phylum Mollusca; class Gastropoda; order Stylommatophora; family Helicidae; genus Cepaea; species Cepaea nemoralis. Next base: position 65,940 of record JACEFZ010021431.1, read on the forward strand.
TTTCTGCTTGTTGCTGGGCTCTGTGGCGAAACGCCAGTGGCTCATGTCCTCATGCCTTCTATACATTTGGGGGAATAGAGGGAAACAGCTTTAGGGAACCCTCAGTTCTCTTGTTCGCTCAATCCCCATGGAAGATACTTTAACAACACGATCTTCTTAATAGAATTAGTAGAAATATATCTTTCTTCGGGGAAAACCCGATAGGGTCCCCTACACCAAATGAGCACCAGTGCAAGTTCTGGTGCAATTCATGGCCGTTCCAGCACATACCGTTTGGTAGTTGCAGCATGTCAAGTTGATTTAAAGATTAAGACAGAGGTGCAACCTACTACTGATACAGTTTGAAAGGGTCCTCCTTGAATTGAAGGGAGCATAAGAGATCTACAAGGCCACGAGAGCATCGCCTTAAAACATTCTCAGGTGAACCATAGACTTTCAGCACGGCCACAGGCTAATGACTCCAATTAAGGAATCAATGTCCGATTAGTCCTGATCTAGTATCATCCTTCGGTACCCGCTCTGTACAAATCTCATCGTCAATAGTGGAGTGATTGAACCTATGTTCCTGAATGGACCTACAGCTCATTCTCGGTCCTACTCATCTGTATCAGTGACATTGAAAAACCCATACCCATTCCACATTCACGAACCATTCCCATTATGTGAAATCTTACCCAGCCTGGTCAGTGACATTGAAACACCCATACACATTTTACCCTTCAAGAACTGGTCCCATTGTGACAAGATATGTATTCCTGTACCATTGGGCTACAGCGAACACAAGACTCATTGTGCAGAGTAAACCACTGGAACTAGTAGGACTGGTTCTACAGGCGCCTGTTCTTTGTACAACCTATCGGGACGGAGGAAAATACCTGCGGACCAAATCGGTGAGGCAGATGTCGACTGACGGGACTTTGTGGTGCTCTTCGGTCTATGAGGGAAAGCCATGAGGCTCTGTGTCTGAACTTTATCCGTGTTGTGTCTGTTTAGAACTATCTGTATTAACTGCCTTGATGTTTTCCTGTGCTGTTCTTTATTAATCTAATAAATCACGTTTTAGTTTATTCCAACGATCACTGTGTTATATATATGGATCAGCCAGAAGAACACTGCAGGAAATAGGTCCCGAGGTCGAAAGATAGAGTGACAGTGAGTCCAGGGAACGGAGGAGGGTTGGCAAGCAAAGACCTATCACAGCCAGGGTTATAGAGAATAATTTTGAAATATTGTTACATAGTTATTTGGGACCCTCCACATAGCTTGTTACAATTTCTGGGGGCACGTCGCGGGATATTTGAAATCCTGGTGGAGTTCTGGCTGATTTAGTGATAGGGGACAGATATTCTTGTCTACTATCAATAGGTTCTGCCTACCGTGCCTGGCTATTGTCTATACTCTTCCTGACACAGACTGACCGACATACGACGTGTTGTGGTCGTGTAATATATATATTTTGGTTATGTGAGATAGTCATTTTCTATACAATTTCTTGGGCACTTTCCCTCTCAGTTTAAGATGGCATCAGCTGGGTTTAATGTCGCTGACGTACAGGCTACAGGGCGTGAGATGGGCTATGATGGAGCGGAGTTACAGAAATATGTGCAGGAAGTGGAAAGAGACTTCAGACAGGCTGTGCGCGAAGCCAAGAAAATGGAGGCCGAGCAGGCAGTCAGAGACCATGAGTTCCGTATGAGGGAGTTGGAGCTGAAAGCTCAAACTGCCAAGGAAAGCGAGGGTGCAGTGGGAGGCGTAGTTCTCCCTGACTCAACAACTTCTAGTGGCGGTCCATACCAGGCAATGAAGTTCCCATTGCTCCCGTTCGATGAACACAAAGATAAGATCGACCAGTATCTTCACAGATTTCAGTCGATGGCTTTGGCTATGGGATTGGAACGTGGGAAATGGAACTTGAAACTCTCACAGGGCCTGAGGGGGACCGCGTACGAGGTCTACTCAAGGTTGCCACCTGGTATGGAGAATGACTATGAGGCCCTGGAAAAAGCATTATTGAAAAGGTTCCAGATGACAGCACATACATACCGACAGCAGTTCAGAAAGTCGAAGAGAGAGCCAGGAGAGATGTTCGCAGCCTACAGTGTTAGACTGAAGTCTTACCTTTTGAAGTGGATGTCATTGGCTGGTTTTGCTAACGACTATGAAAGTTTAGAAGAATTAGTGGTCGTGGACCAAATGAAGAGGATGATGCCTAAGCCATTGCAAACCTTCTTGCTTGAAAATGGGGCAGAAAGGTTAGACGTAGTAAACACATTAGCGGAAAGGTATGTGCTAGCTCATGGGGATAATGGGGAACTGTCACAACCCAATCCCCGACCACCAGACACATGGTCTGGAAAGAAGAAGAACCCTAAAACAGCTCTCACTAAGAAGGAGGATCCTTTCGATAAAGTTCCAATTAAGAAACCCTCTGGTAAGAGTCCACCTGGATCTCCTAAAAGAAAGTGGAGTGAAAAGTGGTGCGCCTACTGCAAATCTCCCACACACAATACGGCTGATTGCAGGCGCAAACAGAAAGACTCTCACTATGCTGCCTGTCTTGTAGAAACCGGGGAAGGGTCTAACAAGGAGGTAGAAGGGAGGGGTTTTGAGAACAAAAATTCAGAGAAACCACCAGTAGTAGAGACGATACTTGTGAACGGACAACCAGTCGAGTGTCTCTATGACACCGGTCTGCAGTTTGAGGCCGTAATTTCCTCACACTTAGTGAGCCCAGAGCAGCTAACCGGGGAGTCTATTGAGATTCAAACGGCGACCAAGAGTGCGGTAGCGATGTCTCTTCCGATTGCGAAGGTAGACATCAAATCGAAATATGTTACCGGCACTATACAGGCAGCCGTTCTGCTAGATCCGATTTTCCCAATGATCTTGGGTTGTCGCTACGTCTTTCTAGGGATTCCCACAGAACCCATGTACGTAGGGGCAATGCAAACCAGATCTCAATCGGGAGATGAGCAGACGCCTGCCTTGATCGTGAATCCCTTGCCTGGGGAGTTACGAGCTGCTCAAAGCCAGGATGCTACTTTGCAATCTTGCTTTAACCAGTTGCCAAAAAGTTCTGACCCACCAAGAAGGGGTCAGTATTATATGAAGAATCTGTTACTATACCGGAGAGCCGGAGTGGAGGAACGCCAGCATGGACAGCTGGTAGTTCCGAAGGCCTATCGGGAACAGCTTCTTCATATGGGACACACCATTTCATTCAGTGGACATATGGGTGTCGGGGCAACACTCCAGCGCATTTCCTGCCATTACTACTGGCCAGGGATGACTGGAGACGTGCGTCGGTACGTCAAGTCGTGCCCAGAGTGCCAGCGTGTGGCACCAAAACACTGGACGGCTCCAGTAATCCTGGGCGACATGCCCATTATGAACTCTCCTTTCGAGAGAGTTGCCATCGATCTTGTTGGTCCTCTTCCTCGGACTAGGAAGAGGAATATGTATATTCTTACGATGGTGGATTGCTGTTCCATGTGGGGCGAGGCGATACCGTTGGCCACAATCGACTCTAAGCGAGTGGCTGATGCACTGATGGAGACCTTTACTCGGTTGGGATTTCCAAACCAGATCCTAACGGATAATGGGTCTCAGTTCTGTGGTAAGCTGATGGAGGAAGTCTTTCGTATCTTCCAGACTAACCACATTCACACGAGCCCATACCACCCTCAGTCAAATGGGCAAGTAGAGAGGTTTAATGGTACCTTGATGACCATGCTTCGGAAGTTGGCTCAAGAGAAACCAGACAGATGGGATGAGTATATCCCAGCTGCCTTGTTCGCCTATCGGGAGGTTCCCCATGGGTCGACCGGGTTGCCACCAGCCACTCTACTATTCGGGAGGCCAATCAAGGGTCCCTTAGAAGCCTTATTGAGATGTTGGACAGAGGAAGAAACTTCCGAAGAAGTTGTATCCTCATATAAATACGTCGAAGAGTTAAAGAAGAAACTCCAGACGGGTTGGGCTTTGGCAGCTCAGAATCTGAGGGCGGCCAGAAAGAGACACGCGGCCTACTACAATAGAAGGACGAAAGATAGGTCTCTTAAGGTGGGGGATCGGGTTCTGTTGTTACTTCCAGTAGGTTCCAATAAACTCGAGATTGGTTGGCAGGGGCCTTTCCCGGTGGAAAGGGTTGTGTCCCGCACCAACTATGCCATCCGGATCAGGGGGAAATCCAAAATCTTCCACATTAACCTCCTCAAAAAGTATGAAGAACGATCTGATGGTACTTCTCTCCCACTCATGACTATGGCGGTCGCGATGGAAACTGAATCGGGCGAAGACGCGGATAGGGGATATCCTTTACACCCTGGGGAAACCTATAGGGATGTACATATAAATCCTGATCTGTCGGCTGAAGAAACAGACCTGGTCATCCGTTTGTTGGAGTCCCATCAGCAGATTCTTACCGATCGGCCAGGGCGGACAGGGTTGGTCGAGTTTGATATGACTCTGACTACCCAAGACCCCGTTCGCCAAAAAATATATCCAGTGCCCTTTTCGAAAGAGAAGGCCCTGGAAGCCGAAATCCAGAAGCTTCTGGACGATGACATCATCACTCCTTCGACTTCTCCTTATAATGCCGGGGTTGTCTTGTTGAGGAAGCCCAGTGGGGAGCACCGCCTATGTATTGATTACAGGCATTTAAACAGTTGTACGACATTCCAAGTTGAACCGTTACCGAACACCAATCAACTGTTTGCCAGACTAAATAAGGCAAAGTACTTTTCGAAAATTGATCTAAGCCGGGGATATTATCAGATCCCTGTGAAGCCCGAGGTTCGGCCCTTGCTTGCCTTCAGTACTCCGAGCGGGCATTACGAATTCAAGGTGATGCCATTTGGGCTGAGCAATGCGCCCAGTGTGTTCACCCGCATGATGAGAATGTTATTAGAGCCTTTAAAGGATCCCTCTGTGGTCTCGTTTATGGATGATATTCTCATCGCGTCTGACAATCTGAGGGATCACCTGAAGTCCTTGGGACAGATTTTCACAAGGTTAAAAGAGGAAGGGTTAACCGCCCGTCCAGCCAAATGCATGATTGGGTATCAATCCTTGGAATTTCTGGGACATACTATTACCCCAGGGGGACTGGTACCGGAAGAAAAGAATATTGAGAAGGTCAGACTCGCACCCCGTCCTAAGTCCAAAAAGGATGTTAGGTCTTTCTTGTCTCTGTGTGGGTTTTACCAGAAATTTATTCCGCGGTTCAACGAAATTGGGGCACCGTTAACCGAGACCCTGAAGAAAGGATCGCCAGATCCTATAGTCTGGACCCCGAGCTGTGAAGAAGCTTATGGGAAGTTGAAACAGGCTTTGGTGGACAGGCCAGTCCTGCAACTCCCAAATTTGGAGAAAACGTTTGTTCTAAGAACCGACGCGAGTAACATAGGGATTGGGGCAACTCTGTTGCAGGAAGGGCGAGATGATGCTTCGGTGCTATGTCCGGTGGCGTATGCAAGTAGAAAACTGTTGCCCGCCGAACGGAATTACTCCACCGTCGAACGGGAATGTCTATCTCTCGTGTGGGCAGTACAGAAATTTCAACCTTATCTGTATGGAGTACCGTTCAAAGTGCAATCCGACCATCAACCTCTGATGTTTTTGGCAACTTCTAAGAAACTGAACGCGAGGTTAATGAGATGGTCATTGCTCCTACAACCGTATCAGTTCACGGTCGAATACATCCCCGGAAGGGAGAATGTGGGAGCTGATTTTCTTTCACGGCATCCTATGGTTGAATGTGAGGGTGGGGTCATTCGAACAGAACCTCTGGTAGTCGAAAGTTCGTAGGGTTCGACTTTCTTAAGATGGGGCCTATGTGGCGAAACGCCAGTGGCTCATGTCCTCATGCCTTCTATACATTTGGGGGAATAGAGGGAAACAGCTTTAGGGAACCCTCAGTTCTCTTGTTCGCTCAATCCCCATGGAAGATACTTTAACAACACGATCTTCTTAATAGAATTAGTAGAAATATATCTTTCTTCGGGGAAAACCCGATAGGGTCCCCTACACCAAATGAGCACCAGTGCAAGTTCTGGTGCAATTCATGGCCGTTCCAGCACATACCGTTTGGTAGTTGCAGCATGTCAAGTTGATTTAAAGATTAAGACAGAGGTGCAACCTACTACTGATACAGTTGGAAAGGGTCCTCCTTGAAATGAAGGGAGCATAAGAGATCTACAAGGCCACGAGAGCATCACCTTAAAACATTCTCAGGTGAACCATAGACTTTCAGCACGGCCACAGGCTAATGACTCCAATTAAGGAATCAATGTCCTGATTAGTCCTGATCTAGTATCATCCTTCGGTACCCGCTCTGTACAAATCTCATCGTCAATAGTGGAGTGATTGAACCTATGTTCCTGAATGGACCTACAGCTCATTCTCGGTCCTACTCATCCGTATCAGTGACATTGAAAAACTCATACCCATTCCACATTCACGAACCATTCCCATTATGTGAAATCTTACCCAGCCTGGTCAGTGACATTGAAACACCCATACAAATTTTACCCTTCAAGAACTGGTCCCATTGTGACAAGATGATGTATTCCTGTACCATTGGGCTACAAGCGAACACAAGACTCATTGTGTAGAGTAAACCACTGGAACTAGTAGGACTGGTTCTACAGGCGCCTGTTCTTTGTACACCCTATCGGGACGGAGGAAAATACCTGCGGACCAAATCGGTGAGGCAGATGTCGACTGACGGGACTTTGTAGGTACTCTTCGGTCTATGAGGGAAAGCCATGAGGCTCTGTGTCTGAACTTTATCCTGTGTTGTGTCTGTTTAGAACTATCTGTATTAACTGCCTTGATGTTTTCCTGTGCTGTTCTTTATTAATTTAATAAATCACGTTTTAGTTTATTCCAACGATCACTGTGTTATATATATGGATCAGCCAGAAGAACACTGCAGGAAATAGGTCCCGAGGTCGAAAGATAGAGTGACAGTGAGTCCAGGGAACGGAGGAGGGTTGGCAAGCAAAGACCTATCACAGCCAGGGTTATAGAGAATAATTTTGAAATATTGATACATAGTTATTTGGGACCCTCCACGTAGCTTGTTACAGGCTCTGCTATCTCTTCTATCCTGCATTGGTTGTAAACAAGTGATCTTTTCTAGTTCATTAATAGGGGTTGTCTTCAGGCTTCCAGTTATGATTCGCATTCCTTGGTTTTGGACTCTACTTATTTTGTTAAAGTTTGACTTAGCTGCTGTTGCCCAAGCTGCAATGCCATATTCCAGTACTGGCCTCACCCGTCCTGTATATAACTTCTTGAGAACTTTCTCATCTGCTCCCCACGTTGTACCAGCAAGCTTTTTCATGATTGCCATTCTCTGCCTTGCTCTTGTTCGATTTTTCTCAACCTTGTCTTCCATGTCAGGCGACGATCAAAGGTGACGCCTAGATAGTTTGGATTTTCTTCATGGCGCAATATTTTTTCATTCAATACCAGCTTAGGTTGCTGGGTTTTATTTGAGAGGGAGAACACTGTGCATGTTGTTTTCTCCTCACTTATCTTCACTAGCCATGATTTTGACCAATCCTCTAGCGCTAATAAGGCTTGCTGTATTCTGCTGTTAGCTGTACTAATATATTCTTCAGATGTCCATATGGCTAGGTCATCTGCAAAGGAGGATGTGTGTACTCTGGCTAGAAAATTTTATGTGATGTCATTTATATATGCTAGGAATAATGTTGGTGAAAGAACTCCTCCTTGGGGGACACCTTGCTCCAGCAGCATCATTTTGCTTGTTTGTCCTTGTACTTTTGTCCTGGCAGTTCTGTTCTCAAGGTAGTGGCTGATCCATTTATACATTTTTCCACAAACATGCATGTTTTGCAGTTTTACTTTCAGTCCTTCCTTCCATACTTTATCAAATGCTTTTTCTAAATCTATCCAGACTGCTAGTGTGTGCTTTTTCTCTTGGAAGGCATCCTCTATTTCCTGAGCTATATAGGTTATTTGATCTTCAGTTGATCTGTACTTTCTGAATCCTGCTTGGTGTGGTGTTAAGAGTTTGTTTTCTTCCAGATGCCATGTTAGCGTGCCATTGATAATGCGTTCCATTAATATTCCTACACAGCTAAGTAGACTGATAGGTCGATAGCCATTTGGTTCTTCCAGGTCTTTTCCTTTCTTTGGGACTGGTATTAGTATAGCTTCCTTCCATGCCTGTGGGACTATTCCTCTCTTCCAGCTGTTATTTAGGACTGCTAGTAGTTTCTTCTTTGCCTTGTTGCCTAGTCCTATTAGCATTTCATTTGTGATTCCATCCTTTCCTGGTGATGTCTTCTTTTTTAGGGTATTCATTGCCTGTTCCATTTCTTCCATTGTTAGATTTGCCATCATATATTCTGCTGCTATCTCTGTATTTCTATGATGTATCTGTTTGTCTTTGATTGCTTTCTTCTGTTCGGTTGTAATATCAATGTGGTTTGCATTTGCATAGTGTTCCATTAGTGCATTTGCAGCCTTTTTTCCTGTAAGCAAGGCATTTCCTTGTTTAATTGTTATTTGTTTGTTTCTAGGTCCTTCATTGTTCATGGCTTTCACTAGTTTACATAGTTTGTTTCCATCCCTGTCAAAATTCAGGTTTTCTGTTTTTTCCCTCCAACAATCTCTTGTTGTTTGATTTACTGTTCTTTTATATTTTGCTGAGATGGCTTTGAGAGAGATATTCGCTTCAATTGTTTGTTCTCTCTCTGCTGTCTTCCTGGCATCTTCAACTTTGTCCTCCAAACTTTGTAGTTCTTCAGTCCAGTATGGTTTGTAATTTTTCCTCGCTCCTCTAGGAATGGACTCAGTGGCTGCCTGTATTATCGCTCTGTTTAGACTTTCCACCATTTGCTTTATGTTGCCATATCGTGTATTTATGTTTTCACAATATTTGTCTGTTAGTATGGCAAATCTGTCCCAATCTGCTCGTTTGTAATTCCAGCGGGGCAAGGGCTTTTGCTCCTGTGGAACATACTCCATATTCATTACAAGCTTGATTGGTCTGTGGTCACTACCTGCTAATTGGTCCAGCACATGGCGATCGATTTTGTGGAGGATGTCTCCTGTGCAGAAAGCTAAGTCTGGAGTAGAAGTGGTAAGCCATCTTCTGGAGTAGAAGCTCGGTGTGTCATCCGCTTTGTTGAGTAGATGGAGATTTGAGTCTATTTCCCAGTCCTCCAATTCATCTCCTCTTTTGTCAGTATCTGGGTATCCCCATCTTTCTGAACGGCTATTAAAGTCTCCGACAATAATGCAGTTTGTGTCAGTTATTTTCATGTTTGAGAGTGTAAGGTCTTTATCTGCTGGGCTATACAGATTGTAGATTCTTATTTTCATGTCCTTTATCATTATATCAACACCTATAATTTCTGTTTGGTTGTCAGAGATCACAGATACTTCGCTGCAAGGTATTGTATTTCGTGTAAGTATTAGAACTCCTCCTTTATGTCCTATGCGGTCGAAACGTGTGGCCTGATATCCTCTGACTGAAAATTTGCGATTGGCATTGAGGTGTGTCTCTTGAATGCATGCCACATCTATTCTATCTTTATGAAGATGCTGTGTCAGGGATTCTTTCTTGTTATAAACTCCTTCAGCATTCCACTGTAGTATGTTGAGTGTCCTTGGTATTTGGTCAATAGCTCTTAACCTACTCCTCTGTGCCTTGACTCCACAGCACAGGGGAAGGTGACCACCAGTAGTCATGGGTGGACCCCCTCGAGGCAGGGGGCCCGGCACTATCACCGCCTGATGGGACTTCATGGGATTAGCACCATAACGATTAATTTTCATCTGTGGCATCATGAAATGATAAAGTTACGTTGCACTTCTTTGTCAAGCTTGTGGCTCCGTACATCCGATTTCGACAAGCACTTTTTGGGATGCTTTCCCTAGCCTTTGACTGTCCCCAGTCTACCTACAAGGCAGCAGGTTTGTGCGTCACTTCGTCTGGTCCCTCTCCCTTGACCTGTCCGACATGGGTGACCCTACCAGTAGCAGTGCTACCGTCGGCATAGCTCTTGGGGTCATTGGAACGCGCAAGCTCCTCTACCTCGTCAAGGTGGACGCACGGCAGAAGGGGCATGAGATATTATTTACACCACAGTTACATCTCCCTTCTCTATCCTCCGACTAACTCCAAGAGTTCAAGCCTACCACGGCCGGTCATTCGTCTAGTCAGATCACGGTTATCTACCTTGTCCTGTCTTCCACTACAATTCCCAGATAACTTGTCTCTGATATTTTTAACTGTCTGTGCAGAAAAACACTTGTTTTCTACAACAGAGATAGTGCCATTAGGAATAACAGGATCCAATCTTCGACTGGCTAATAGCTTTCTGTGATAAACTGTATTTTCTATTACCAATTTACCTTTATTTTTACGTCCTCTTACATGAATGCCAACTAATGGCTATAATGTGTTGACACAATAGACGTCATACCACTTAACGTGTACATTATGTATACTGGTATGCAAATACAAAAAGGCAATGTTATTTAAACGTGTCTCTTTTTGCGAAACGCGCAGCTTTCGTTAGTATAAGAGATATGTGTGTGTTTTTGGGGCGAGTCTTTAAATAGATCGAAAAGTGGAACATTCCCAACTATATGCAAATCTTTCAATAAATCTAAGAGTAAAATCGAGCTTTGAGTTTTCCAATAAATTAAATCGTAAGGTTGATCTCTTTCAATTATTCCCCAATAAACGGTAGACCAAGAGAAATGATGCTGGATGGACTGAGACTGTGACGTGGAGGAATATCATCAGCAGGGTTGATCCAGAACAACAAAGACCGAGATCTGTGGAGAGACACGAACGCCTACGCCAGCTGGCAAGACACTTGATGATGATGATGATGATGATGATGATGATGATGATGATGATGATGATGATGATGATGATGATGATGATGATGATGATGATGATGATGATGATGATGATGAAACTGAAGAACTGAAACGAAACTTTATGATGATGATGAAACTGAAGAACTGAAACGAAACTTTATCACCGCGGGTCGTCGAATAAAGCCCAGAATACAGCCGATAGTGTACAGTCTGGTGGGCTGAGCTGTAAAGCAGCCAACGGATGATCTCAAGTTCGCCACGGTTGGCTGAGGTGCTCTTTATAGGGACACTAATGGTTTTGATCACCGACCTGTAAGATCATTACCAACAAGGAAAACAATGGTAAACTGTCTATTTATAGATGCCGAAGAAATAATAATTCGCCAATTCTGTCGTGAGAAACTTTTAAAATACTCATAGAATGTGTAATGTTTGTTGTATGCATATCAGTCATGTACAATTCCAGATAACTTGCCCCTAATAATGTTAACTGATTCTGCAGAAGTAAGCAGACAAGTTGAGAAACATCTAAGGGCACAGACTGTGGGTTTTGAAGAATGCAAAGAACAGCATAGATGGGAAGAGGTCAGCGTGGCCGAATGTGTAAGAGCATTCGCTCTTAAACATGTAACTCCGCCTATGTTTTCTCCGCATTGTCCCTCTCTGTCTCTAATTCTTTTCTCCATGTATCGTTCGGCCTCCTATTTCTTGTGTGTTGTGGGTTCCACATTCATTCATTCATTCATTCATTCATTCATTCATTCATTCATTCATTCATTCATTCATTCATTCAGTAGCATGTCCTTTGCAGAACCTCGCTCCCATAACAACCTTCCGGAAAACCATATATTCCACATATAATCTTTCCATTATTTTATTGCGCCGAATGTTGAGCGGCGCTCACCAAACCCGACACCCCACATTGTGCCAACGGCCGCGGGCGGAGAACGCAACTGGGTGGGTACAAGCCTCATCCAGTGCAAGGAAATGTGACCTAAAGACTATACGTCGCGGCAGGATAGGCCAGGCCCTAAACCTTGGTCGGCATCTGGTCTAGGATCGAAGCTCCAACAGGCGGACAGCAGCAGCATTGCTTTGCTGATCCGGCAGCTTCTGGAGCTTTTCATGTTACATTTGTTTTCTTGGTGTGCTTGCTTTTCATGTTACATTTGTTTTCTTGGTGTGCTTGCTTTTCATGTTACATTTGTTTTCTTGGTGTGCTTGCTTTTCATGTTACATTTGTTTTCTTGGTGTGCTTGCTTTTCATGTTACATTTGTTTTCTTGGTGTGCTTGCTTTTCATGTTACATTTGTTTTCTTGGTGTGCTTGCTTTTCATGTTACATTTGTTTTCTTGGTGTGCTTGCTTTTCATGTTACATTTGTTTTCTTGGTGTGCTTGCTTTTCATGTTACATTTGTTTTCTTGGTGTGCTTGCTTTTCATGTTACATTTGTTTTCTTGGTGTGCTTGCTTTTCATGTTACATTTGTTTTCTTGGTGTGCTTGCTTTTCATGTGACATTTGTTTTCTTGGTGTGCTTGCTTTTCATGTTACATTTGTTTTCTTGGTGTGCTTGCTTTTCATGTTACATTTGTTTTCTTGGTGTGCTTGCTTTTCATGTGACATTTGTTTTCTTGGTGTGCTTGCTTTGAACTCAAGAGTAATACATTCGAGTGATACTACATCCTAATGCACTGAAAGCTTTTTCATGTGGATTAGCTTTCCCTATTACCATTGTCCCTCACCATCGGGAGATCTCACTCCGACTTCAGAGGTACTTCTATTTACGTCTCCAAGTCCAGAAAGAGACGTAAACATTTTAGTCCAACTGACAGGTATAGGGGCTAAAGCCAGTCCTGATCCAGATGTATTTTTGTGACCTGTTCTCTGGAGTAAATTAGGTAGACCGAGAGAGGGATCATCCTGCATAGGCAACACACGGTCTTTACAATTCAGCCCAGGCTTTCTGCTATTCTGAAGTATAGCTCCATCCCTGGTCCCCGCTATGAGTTGTAGTTATTAAGCCTTTTTTGTTCTTTCTTAAAGCACATTGTAACAAACTATCGTCTATCAAGGCGGCAAGGTGACAGTTTTAAAGTTAGTTGCATATTCTTTACAGGACGTCGCAGTCAGTCCCGATATTTTATTTTATCTGTTTGTGATTTCTTGGCAAATTTACGTTCAGTAGTGTGCCATTGCTTTCTAAACCACCAGCACTCACACATTTGTGAAACAAGCGCAAGGCGGTCCGCTTCCATATCGCCCGCAGCTGTGTTTTGAACGCGGTGCACAGGTTTGCGAATTGCACCTGTAACGTGCCAGTACATTATAATATTGACAGGTTTTCATAACGTAAATTTTATCAAGCGTCAGCATTGTTTGATCACCCCTTAATTTGCATGAATGTATTGTGTTCTATCCATAGGCTCGGCTCTGAAATATTGATTCTGCCTGACCATTTTAGTCTTATTCTCCACAGATACCAGTTAGTGTATGTTTAAAAAGTCGCTTAAAAGTCGACAAGGTCGACTTCATTGCACAGGGTTTTATCCTATATGGCTCGGTCTCTTTCCGCAGCGCGGAAAGCGTCGCACAAAGCACGAACTCCGTAGTTCTAGCGACGACCCACATGAGTCTCAGAAAATTTTTTAACTCGTGAACCGAAGGACTCGGCCCGGAATCGAACCCACAACCTTCGGAGCCCGAGTTAAACGGCTTGACCACTTCGCCACGAAGACTCCCTAGTGTATGTTTGTAGTCTGTTAGTACTTGCATTGGTCGCTTCTCCTGCTTCTGATCCATACAGCAGTACTTTAGGTAGTCGCTTGTCTTGTTTCTGACCCATACACCAGTACTTTACTTAGTAGCTTGTCTTGATTCTGATCCATACAGCAATACAGATTGAACTTTGGAGTTAGATTGGAGTGAGATAATCTGAAATATTGATTCTGCCTGACCATTTTAGTCTTATTCTCCACAGATACCAGTTAGTGTATGTTTAAAAAGTCGCTTAAAAGTCGACAAGGTCGACTTCATTGCACCGGGTTTTATCTTATATGGCTCGGTCTCTTTCAGCAGCGCGGAAAGCGTCGCACAAAGCACGAACTCCGTAGTTTTAGCGACGACCCACATGAGTCTCAGAAAATTTTTTAACTCGTGAACCGAAGGACTCGGCCCGGAATCGAACCCACAACCTTCGGAGCCCGAGTTAAACGGCTTGACCACTTCGCCACGAAGCTCCCTAGTGTATGTTTGTTTATAGTCTGTTAGTACTTGCATTGGTCGCTTCTCCTGCTTCTGATCCATACAGCAGTACTTTAGGTAGTCGCTTGTCTTGTTTCTGACCCATACACCAGTACTTTACTTAGTAGCTTGTCTTGATTCTGATCCATACAGCAATACAGATTGAACTTTGGAGTTAGATTGGAGTGAGATATTCTGGGTTTGGCTCAAGGGTTAATTACTTTAAGTTCCATGTATTTCCTTCTTCTTCTTCTTCATCCAAATATACCCATGTCCGCAAAACGACAGATAATAAACAGCATATTCACACCAACCCTTTAAAAAAGTCGCTTAAAAGTCGACACTGTCGATTTCATTGCGCCGGGTTTTACCCTATATGGTTTGGTCTCTTTCCACAACGCAGGAAAGTGTCGCACAAAGGAAGAACCCCATAACTCCAGCGACGACCCACAGGAGTCTCCGAAAGAATTCACCCGTGAACCGAGGACACGGCCCGGAATCGAACCCACAACATACGGAGTCCGACTACTTCGCCACGGAGACCCTAGAGACACCATCTCTATGCTACAAATCTCAAACTTGGACTCTATATTCAAATCACACTTTCGTAAAGTCAACACCTGCGAGATGAGATGCATGAGGAGAGCTGCCTACTTAACAATCCGAAACCGAGTAAGAAATGATGTTATCATACAGACAGTGGGATCAACACCTTGTACCACATTTATTGAAAGACAGAAGATCAAGTGGTTTGGCCATGTCGTTAGAATGCAACACCATCAACTACCATCACTGGAGCTGCATCAAAGATCATCTGCTACGAGAAGCAAGAGGACGCCCAAGAAGAAAATGGATTGACGACATCAAAGACATTGTAAAATCACACGGAATGACACTATTACTATCCAATGCCACCCCTCGGGCGCTAGAGCGCCAATTATACCTCTTTCTTGTAATCGTGTTCTAGTAAAGCTCACAATCTACTTATCGTATTTTGGTAATTCATTCAATTATACCTCCCCACGGCGCTTGACGGCAAAAGTGGAAGATGATGATGATGAAGATATCACTTCCGTTATCGTGAAGTGGTGGCGTTTACTATTACTAAACATGGCCATATGTTTACTATTACTATTATAATGACGCTAATGTCGGATTGTACTCTTTCTTTGTTAAATTAAATGTTAATCGACATTGCTGAATATGTCTACAGCAGAGAGATTTACTGATGGTAAGTAATAGTTATACATTTCTCTTATCTTGTGACGTGCTTGTAATTAGTCAATTAATGAATTATCGTGTATATCACGCCACCGCTCCAAGTAAGTCTGTGGTCTTTTCGATTCAGATTAATCATTATGACATTAATGCAATAAATAACGATCATGATTTTAAAATTGAGTATTTTTATTTACTAAACTAATGAGACCACAGATAAATTGGCCTTGAAAAACCAAATTTAATGGTACCTCAATTATGCCTATGTATGTGAATTCTAAGTGGAGATATTAAAATTTTTGTGAAGGTGTATGTATCGGGATAAAATATATTATAAAATATATTCACATGATTACCGCGACTTTGAAACTCTTCAATGTGGCCCATGCCTTCACGTGCGCCATTGTCTCAAACGGGTCATAGACTGATAATGACTGATATGAAAACTGACCTCTCTTATATGTTCCGTCATGTTAAATGATATATAAAAATAGTTCAAGTATACAAATAGATAGACTATTATTAAATTATTATTATTAATCTTTTACTTTTTAGCTTGTATTAGCATATATAGAGCATATTTATAAATAAAATAGGCTTTTTACTTATGAAATCATCACAGGTGGATACAGATACAGATTGATAAACCAACACAGAACTGGCGTCGTTAGCCGCTACACGTTGCGGGATTTGCTGAGGAGGGGATCCGAGCACTTATGGACTGAATGGTTCGATGTGCAATGAGGATGATCTGTCGACTAACTAACTAACAGATACAGCATTATAATTATAGCTTGACAAGACGAATCCATCTGTATCTCAATGAAGACTGCTTTAATTCTAAGCAGAGTTATTAATATTTTTGTATCATCATCTACAACCCGGAAATGTAAAGGGATATTAAGAATTGGGGGAGTTTTTATCGCAGCTAATTAAATTGGAAGGTGAGACATTCTGCCTTCTATTAATGTGGCTTGTTTACTTTTAAGGGAGAGTATACATAGCTGAAGTATGAATAAACAGATACTTTATACATAGCTGAAGTATGAGTAAAGGGATACTTTATACATAGTTGAAGTATAACTGTTTAAATATCAAGAATAATTTTCCAGATTGGTATCCCCAATACAAATAATTGTGTCCCCAGGCATGTTCAAGAATTGTTAACTTGCGCGTTTCTGTACACTTACTGTTTGCAGGCATCCATCTTTGTTTACATTACCGACCTACTATTTATGGCCTGATCATTCTGGTCCAAGCTGATAGTAATATGCGTCGCCTCAGAGAGACTTGATTAGGCGATTAAAGCATCAGGCTTTCGACTGACTAGCCTGATGAATTAACAAATAAACAAGGACAAATACTACTCATATAAAGTGCAGGAAAACCTGGTATATGTGAAGCAGGTTGAAAAGAGAGAGGAGGGAGATAGATAATGAAGCTAGTGTGAGAGACAGAGATATGATAAAGATGTGTTGAAAGACATAAAAAAGTGATAACTTTTATATAATATAAATAAGATAATAAAAGTGACAAACAAGAAATAACTTCGATAAACAAATATTTAAAATCATAGTTCCTAATATTTGTTTATTAAAAATTCGCTTTCACACAATTAATTCCTGAAGAATTTATCAAAAAAATAGTGTCCGGCAGGGAATTGAACCAACATCTCTCGCTTATCAGGCAGAGACACTTACCACTGTGCTACTGAGGATACGATTTTGAATCAACAAAAATATATAACAGCCACGCTCATGTCCTGATGACGTCACATAGTTAAGTCACATGATTTGGCAGCCGGGAAAGTTCCGCTATGAATAAAGGGATCATTTATTCATAGCCGGGGTATGAATAGACACTTCATATTTTTAAACGGACAACATAGTACCATATATCATTGCGTCCGGGTGGCTTGGCCTAACTTGACGTATTATCTATTTTTCAAATCGAAGTGTTTATTCATAGTGCACTATGTATAAAGTATTTCTTTATACATAGTTAAACTGTCCCGGCTAGTCTTGTGATTTGCCAAATCACGTGACTTAACGTACATGACGTCATCGGGGCATGTGTGTGTATGGAGTTATTATACATTTTTTAAAATTAGAAAATGTGTCGTCAGTAGCATAATTGTTAGTGTCTACGCCTGATGGGCGGGAGCTCAGGGTTTGTATCCTTGCCGGACATTTTTTTTTCTTCTAATTGTTCAGCATTTAATTGGGTGAAAGTCAATCCTTTATCTCTTTGGGTTTGTGGGATTATATGCAAACTTTATATATTTATAATTATGTTGTTTAAAGTGAGTGTAAGTTAGTTAGTTAGTCTTTCTTCTTGAGTCCTGAATGTACTGGACTTAGGTATCAGTACAGAGCAGGGTAGGTGGTTGCTTCTTCTATAATCCCCTAGGACACTCCATTTTATGTCTGATGCCACCTCTTGTGATACAAGTGCCAGGTTCGATGGCCGTGTCAGGGTCCCCCGGTCTCATTGCCTGCCTAGTTGGTGTCCCATCATTTAGACAGACCACATCCATCTCAAGCGAAGCCGCCGAAACCTCAGCAACGGCAGTGCCCTGTGTGTTCTCTCCTGACCTGTCCCACTCTTTGGAGCATGCACTGAAGTAACCACATATCAGATACCTGGTAAATGAAGAACAAATAAGTTGGTATCAACCAATGCTGGTCTGATGATCTCGCTTTAGGCAACAAACAGTCTTTCCTAGGGTCTTTGTGTATTAGGTGTTGGTTACCTGTGTCTTTACCTTGCTGCACAAGAACCTGCACACTTGCCTTTCTGTTCTTATCTGTCCTCTACTTTTGTTGTCTTGGGAAAGGGGCTTAGCCACCCGAACACGAGTTCTTCTCTCTCTCTCTCTCTCTCTCTCTCTCTCTCTCTCTCTCTCTCTCTCTCTCTCTCTCTCTCTCTCTCTCTCTCTCTCTCTCCTCCCTCTCCCTCCCCCCTGTCTCTCTTTTTCAGCTGCTGTTGATGTACTAGGCAAGATCACGCTCAGTGCCATTGCTTCCTGAGCGACTGGCTCACTTACCCCCGTAAGTTACCAGCGCGGCTCAAACCGCTGCTGGTTCGGGTGCAGCTGCATTACTCACGAGAATATACGGGGTTACGGCGAAAGCCGTAATCGCCCTTTGCCAGGGAGGGCGGCAATCACCTTAATTTTTTTTTTTTTTTTGCATATCCTTTTACAGGACATTGCTGTTAACACTAGCATGTTTCAGCTGTATGTTGATTTCTTGGCAAGATACGCTCAGTAGTTTGCCATTGCTTTCTGAGCGGCCGGCTCACATACCCCGTAAGTTACAGATGCG
This sequence comes from Cepaea nemoralis, assembly GCA_014155875.1. Classification (NCBI taxonomy): domain Eukaryota; kingdom Metazoa; phylum Mollusca; class Gastropoda; order Stylommatophora; family Helicidae; genus Cepaea; species Cepaea nemoralis. Next base: position 84,597 of record JACEFZ010021431.1, read on the forward strand.
ATTCGAAGCACTGCTGATTCTCACCGTCATCATGTTACCTACGAGAGTATACGAGATTACGGAGAAAAGTCATAACCTCTAAGCCACGAAGCCGGCAATCACCTTAATACATATGTAATTACTTACTTTCTCAATCTGGATATTTTTCCTAGATACTTTTCAACGAAATCTAGATATTTATGGATATTGTTTGGGCCATTTCTAGATTCTTTTGGTCAAAATAAAGTGGCAACCCTGGAAATAGGTCGGTAACATAAACAAAGATGGATGCCTGTAAACAGTATGTGTACAGAAACGCAAGTTAATAATTCTTGAACTCGCCTGGGGACACAATTATTTGTACTGGGGATACCAATCTGGAAAATTATTCTTGATATTTAAACAGCCATACTTCAACTCCAACAACGGTGACACACTGAAAGAAATTAAACGGGGACTATCAATTGCTCTTCAAAGACTAAAACAGCTGAATAAATTATGGAGTGGGACAGACAGAACTACAAAAATTAGATTTTTAAGAGCATGCATCTTTCCCATTGCAACATATGCCTGTGAGACATGGGCACTTACTAAAGAAGCTGAACAGAGCATAAACGCCTTTGAATATAAATGTTATAGACGAGTTCTAAGAATATCTTGGGTAAAGAAAAGAACAAATGCATCCATACTTCAAGATTTGAATATTGAAGAAGGTTGGCTATTAAAGACGATAAAACAATAAAAATTGAAATATTTTGGTCACTTGAAACGTCACGAAAGTTTGGAGAGAACAATAATGGAAGGGTACATGCCTGGGAAGAGAGGAAGAGGAAGGCCAAAGAGAAGGTGGGTGCAGGATGTGGCGGATGATCTCCAGATGGGTGTATCAGACGCGGGACATCTTGCTTATGATCGAGAGGTTGTTATGGGAGCGAGGCTCTGCAAAGGACATGCTACTGAATGAATACTTCAACTATGTATAAAGTATCCGTTTAGTCATACTTCACTATGTATAAAGTAACCGTTTATTCTTACTTCACTATGTATAAAGTCTCCCTTTTCAAATAGTATGTGCCGTGACCTAATAAACAATTAAAAATGGCAGCCTCCAATTGTTTATTATTCATTAAAAGTCCAGGCATTTCAACTTGTTTAAAAATTCTTTCTGTATATAGGTTGAAGAGGCTTGGGGACAGTACACATCCCTGCCGTACTCCTCTTTTTATCTCTACAGGTGACGAATAGTTTTTACTGCATCTAATAGACGCCACTTGTTCCCAGTACAAGTTACTAATAAGTCTGATGTCCTTTCTGTTTACTCCTATATCTTGAAGGCATGTAATCAGTCGCTCATGTTGTACTTTATCAAAAGCTTTCTTGTAGTCTATAAAACAAACATATATACTTTTTTGAACTTCTATATTTTTTCAATTAACATCCTCAAACAGATAATTGCTTCACTGGTGCTGCTGTTTTTGCGGAACCCAAATTGTTCTTCAGCTACTTCCTCATCTATTTTATGTTGAATTCTTTCTTGTATGACCTTGAGTAGTTTCTTAGTTATGTGGCTCATTAAGCTAATAGTTCTGTAATCCTCACACTCAACAGCTCTTGGCTTCTTCGGTAGTGTGATGAAAATGGATGTTTTCAAAGTCCTTGGGGATGTACCCAGTATTATATATATCATTACATAATTCTGTGATAGTTTCAATGCCAAAGCTGGATAAGGATTTTATCATCTCTGTTGTTATCTTGTCAGGACCTGCAGCCTTTCCTTCTTTCATCTTTTTAATAGCCTTTTCTACTTCAGCCGTTAATATTTTTGGTCCATCTTGAGTATTATACAATGTTGGTCTATTGACCCTGTTGTCCCAGAATAAATCTTCTGTGTACTCTGTCCATCTTTTTATTATGTCAGTGTTATTAATTATAATTTCTCCATTTTTTCCTCTGATACAACCGTTTCCTGTTATATTATTTTTCTTCTTTGTAAATCTTTTTATATGTTCATGTAATTCTTTCGAGTTGTGTTTTATTTCCAGATCCTCTATTTCTTTGCAATGTTTCTGCAGCCACTCTTCTTTGGCAACTCTGCACATGTGACGTATTTCTCTATCTATTACTATATACTCTGGAGTGTTCTTTGCTTTCTTTCTTTGAGACATTTTACTCAAGATTTCATCGGTTATCCATAATTGTTTTTTCTTATTAATCTTCACTGGCAAGGTGGTATTTGCAATCTGAATACTGGTTTTTACACTTTCCCATTTTGTATTAATTTTATCCTCAGGATTTTCACGTCGATATTGTTCCATACTTTCAATGATTAGCCCATCATATCTATTTTTGACTTCAACTAGGTATAGTTGACTTATTTCTGGTTGTTTCAATGCCGATATATCTACTTGAGGTGTCTTCGATTTCCTTATTCCTGGGTTTTTAAGTTTTATTTGTAATTTTAAAACTACAGGATTATGGTCAGAGTTGATATCAGCACCAGGGTATGTTTTGGCATTTTTAACATTGTTTTTAAATCTATTTCTAATCATAATGTAGTCAATTTGGTTTCTTGTTCTATCTCCAGGGCTTTTCCATGTATACAGTTTCCTAGGGTTATGTTGGAAAAATGTGTTGCAAACAATAAGATTGTTTTCTTCACAGAACTGTATCAGCCGGTCTCCTCTGTCGTTTCTGTTTCCCATACCATATTGCCCTACTATCTGCTTATATTTATTTTTTCCAACTTTTGCGTTCATGTCTCCCATGACAATTAGGACCTCTGATGATTTTACAACTTTCAGTGTTTGTTGTAGGTCTTCATAGTATTCTTCTAGCTGTTCATCACTATAATCAGTTGTTGGAGCATATGTCTGAAGAATTACTATGTTGAACGGTCTTGCCTTAATTTTGAGAAGTATCATCCTATCTTTATGAGTCCAGAATCCACTAATATTTTTCTCTAAATCTCGTTTTACTAAAATTCCTACTCCTCTCTCGTGATGATCTCCTCCTGAATTAATGAATACGTAATCTTCTCTCCTTATATAACTTGTATCTGTCCATCTTGTTTCAGATACGCCTAAGATATCTAAATTCATGTTTTTTGCCTCTGCAATAAGGTTATCAAACTTCCCTGCTTGATATAAGGTGCGTACGTTCCACGTACCAATTCTCAGACTTCTCCTTCTACTTTTCAGGTAGGTATTGTCAGAATGCACCCTTTCAAAAGAATTTGGGATGCATTCGTCATTATGCACTTCCTTATTCACTATAGGAGTTGTCTCTTCCCTGTGAATATTTACAACAGGCTCATCTCCAGGGGGCCAAGAATTACCCGTATCGCTTTTTTCTTGTTGTTGAATTACCATTGCTGTCTTTGGGATATTACATGGTGAGGTCCCAATCTCTTCCACGATGGCCAGCCATGTTCACTATCGTGTCCTGAACACGCCTCATGTGTGCCACACACTCTGTTGTTTCGCTTTCGAAACCGTTGATCTGTTTAGATTCATCCGCCTTCTCCACCGTCCCAGTCTTTGTGTACTAGGGATGGACATTCCCTTGGAGGATATTACCCCTACTTCACTCATGTAGTTTAGCCAGTCAGCCAAGACTGTTGCCCATGTGTGGCCACTGCCGTACACAAGCGGTATTCGTGGAGCCATACATGAGCTAGGTAAAGAGATGGGAACCAAATAGGATCCTGGTCTATCCCTTGGGATATGGCTACCACTCACCGTGAGGTACTATCCCTCTCTTTTTACCCTACACCACGACAAATTATACAAGTACACAGATAAGTTACTGCTACACATAAAACTTATAATTGAACTTGTATTCTGTTTAATTTTAGTAGTTACATTCAATCAATCAATCATGTGCTGTGCCGGAAAGCGTGGGCGGTCATGACTCGCCATTTCACTCGATCATCAGAGTCATGGATCAGCTCAGTGTTCCTGTCTTATCCATGCCATGTGGCCAAGCCATCCAGGTAGTTTCCTCTCAGTCTTCTTCTTGGTCTGTTCCCTTTGATCTTGCCAGTTGTCACTATGTTCTGCATTCCATTTTTCTCATAACATGTCCAAAAAATGTTGACTGTCTACGTCTAATTCCTCTAATCAATTTACGATTTTCATTTGTCTCCTGTAGTACTTGGTCATTGGTTTTTCTGTCTGTCCATGGTATTCTTTGCATTTTCCTCCGAAACCACATTTCTGCAGCGATCAGATGTTTTTCAGCTTGACTGCTCATTGTCCAAGTTTCACATCCATACAAAAGAACAGGCTCCACGTATCCCCTCAACACTCTTTTTCTCGTTTCAGTTGACATCTTTTTATTGGTCAGAATATTTTTTCATCTTGCTAAAGGATACTTTCGCCATGGTGATTCTTGTTCTTCTTCTGCGTTCATCCGGATTTTTTTTCCGGATGTGACTGCGTTGTGCCTGTTTACAGCAGAGTTGCGTTCTTGCGCCGTTAGGCAGACACATCCGACTTCTGCGGGCATTTGTTGACCGGGTTAACCTTCCCGGTGGATTCTTGTTCTAATCTCTTCAAGGCATCTCCCATCAGATGTTATTACTGTTCCGAGATAATTGTACCTGCTCACTTGTTGAAGAATATTCCCATTTACTTGTTCTTTACATTGTGGTATTTCGTCCTTCCTAGTGACGACCATAACCTGTGTCTTTTTACAATTTAATTCTAACCCCAGTTGCTCACTGTGTACAACAACCGCATCTACTAATTGTTGCAGATCCTGCGTATTGTCTGCAATCAATACTGTATCATCTCCATATCTAATGTTATTGATATTTCATCCTCCAATGCTGATTCCATTTATATCTTCTACATTTCTGAAAATATTTTCAGAAAAAAAAGATCTGGAGACATTACAAATCCCTACCTAACACCTCTCTTATTAGGCTGATATTGTCCCACTTCATTATCAATCCTTATGGCAGCTTGTTGTTTCCAATATATGTTTTTTATAAGTCTAATGTCTTTCCCATCAATTTGTAGATCTGCAAGCATATCCACCATGTTGACATGTCTAACTCTATCAAAAACCTTTGTGTAGTCAATAAAGCAAAGATGTATATCCTTGTTTACTTCTACAGCACGTTCAATAGCTGCTCGCAAGTTACATTGCCAGTTCTAATTATAAAATAAAGAGTCCGCTCTGCTATACTATGCAATGCTAACAGCATGGGTCCGTCATTTTGAATTTTGCAATATAGATATCTCATTGTTATGCTAAAATTGTTTATTGTTGTCTGAAAAAAGTCAGAAATGGTAATTGTTGAAACTCTTCACATATATGAACAGTTGAATGGAAAATCCAGAAATGCAATCAAGTCTACTTTTATTTATTATACATGAGTTATACAAAAAATTAGCTTACCAGGCATCAAATATCAAAATTAATTCCACTGAGAAATAACGTCTATTGACAAATGCTTGCAAGTCTATCAGTCAGGTCACATCTGCCATTTTTAGAGTTGTTTCCGTCGAAGTTTGACCCTTCCGAATACATCCAATCAGAAGGAAACATGGATATGCCAGGCATAGAACCGGATGTCATAAGAAATGTTATGCTAATGAGGTCATATCCCCCCCCCCACCCTTTCTGGATATGCCGACAATTGAAATTTCTACTTTATTCTCTTTAACTTTAGTAGTTCAAATTGCACATTTTGACCCAGTCCGATCGTAAACTGCGCCGTCTGCCATCTTGAATTTCCATTCACGTCAGCAGAAATAATTTTTTCCTACCCCCATAATTGACCATAATCCATTAAACTTTCCACATGTGTGTATAAGTGTGTGCGGAATTCGAATATACATCTAACAATATCGTTCAGTATAAATACACAAACTCTAGAAAATAAAATTATTACTTTACGGCAAATAATTAAATTTATTTTTAAAAATCCATGATAATTTCAAATGTGGTTTCTGAGGAAAATGCAAAGAATACCATGGACAGCCAGAAAGACCAATGAAGAAGTCCTTCAAGAAACAAATGAAGATCGTAAACTGATTAGAGACATTAGACGCAGACAGTCAAAATTTTTTGGGCATGTTATGAGAAGAAATGAATTTGAGAACTTGGTGACAACTGGTAAGATCAAAGGGAACAGACCAAGAGGAAGACCTAGAAGCAAATACCTGGATGGCTTGGTCTCATGGCATGGTCGAGACAGAAACACGGAACTGATCCACGACTCTGATGATCGAGTGAGATGGCAAAACACTTACCGGCATGGCACATGATGGATGGATGGATATAATTTCAACCAATCGCTGTGTACTGAATATTAGACTGACCTTTTCTGGAAAACCTAGGATGGTGTCTGTTATTGTCACGTGATATTTGAATGAATGACGTAGGAAGCATGAATGGTCTTTACAGCAGCCATTTTTGGAGACACAATGTTTCAGGCTGGGTGGCGCAGTACATCACTTCCGGTTTCATTGTGGGTCGCGGCACGATCTAAAATCCTATCTTGATTTTTATGATTTATCAAACTACAAGATTAATTCTTATATTTTGTTCTTGTAAATATAACATTTTCATTCAGAAGTTGAATGAGCACTCAGTAAATACATTTACATGTAAACACTTAACTGTACTGTATAATGTAAGTTCCACATTAGCTTTGAAACATGTACACATTATTCAAAATTGTTTTTATGAGACCTGCACAGTATATCAGTAGCAGGTTTGATCATGATATTCAGTTTGAGTATTTACTCGAGAGACCACCACAGATAGATAGTCCTTGAAAAACCAAATCTAATGGTATCTCAATGATGCCTGTATATCAATTCTAAGCGGAGATATTCACATTTGAGAGTCAGGATCTTAAAAATTTTCTCAGATTTTGCTGTCCACGCAGCTCTCCAATGTGTCCAGATCGGAGTGTCTCCAACAAAATACAAGACAAATGTTAATAATCTTTAACCGTCTATTCTCTTTAACTTTAGTAGTTCAAATTGCATGTTTTGATTGTTAAAAAGTGTACTTGTCGGCCCGATTGATAATGCACAGCCACCGTTTTGGATGTCTATTCATAAAGACAAAAGAAAACACTGTCCACAGAAATAATTTTTTCCTACCGCCAATCATTGACGATTATCAAAACTTTCCACATATATGTAAAAATAGGTGCAGAATTCGAATATACATCTTATATATAATAGATGTTCATTTGATAGCTGAAACCTGCAGTGACTTATTGGGAAGTTATAGAAGTTTAAACAGTTTGTTATATGTTGCCCGCTGTTCTAGTGTTTAACTAAATGTTCACTGTTTGTGTGTTTCAGAAATACATCACTGTTGCCAGAGTTGTGACTTCCTATTTTACATAAGTGCAGCCATAAATACAAAGAAAGGATATACACAAACAAACTTGGAAATCATGTGACAAGAGAACCTATAATCAAATAGATCACATTTTAATTAACAACAGAAATGCATCAAACATACAGCAAGTCAGAAGTTATAGAGGAGCTGAGTGCCATAGTGACCATTTCCTCGTTGGAGCAAAATTTAAAATAAAACTTAAGAGAGCTTTCTATACTAAATTACAAAGATTACACCCAACATATAACAGAGAAAAACTACAAGACATTACAGTCAAAGAGAAATTTACAGATGAAATAAAATGTAAACTTGAAACTTTGCAAAACCCTTTGGAGGAAAGCGTTGACCAAACTTGGTTGAACATCAAGAATACAATTCAATCTACCGCAGAAGAATGTCTCGGTGTGTCAACCACGCATAGAAAGAACAGATGGTTCAATCAAAAATGTGAAGAAGCAGTCACTAAGAAGAAGAATGCCAGACATGTATGGTTAAATGACATCAATAACATCCAAAAGGAAGAGCATTATAGAAATGAATGTAAAGAGGCTACAAAAATAGTCAGACAGCAGAAGCGAGAATATATGAGTAATATAATCAAAGATTTGGAAACTAATCACCAGAAAAATGAATCCAGAAAGTTTTTTAAAGTACTGAAGTCAATGAAACGAGGGCACCAACAAAACACATATGGTTTAAAAGACAAAAATGGGAATATGATAAATACCAATGAGGAAATGTGCAACACATGGAAAGAATATTTTATTGAATTACTAAATTGTGAAGTTCCAAGTAACATTTTCCCACAGGAAGAGGTTCTAACATCCGAACCATAAATTGAAGAACCTACATTTGAAGAAATCCTATATGTAATCACACGACTTAAAAACAATAAGGCAACTGGGGACTGATGGAATTGCTGCTGAATTTATAAAGGCAGGTGGCCATGCATTACATCTAAAGCAATACGAACTAATAATAAAAATCTGGAGGACAGAAGAATTACCCCATGACTGGAAAGAGTCATTATTGATACCTATCTTTAAGAAAGGAGACAAGTTCCAATGTGGAAATTATAGAGGAATATCACTACTGTCCACAAGCTATAAGATACTATCCGCAGTATTACTAAATAGACTAAAACCATATTCAGAAGACATATTAGGTGACTACCAGGCGGGTTTTAGACAAAACAGATCAACAATAGATCAGATATTTATCTTACGACAAATAGCCGAGAAACATTGGGAATATAAAAGAGATCTCCATAACATTTTTGTGGATTTTAAAAAGGCTTATGATAGTGTCCATAGGAATAGTCTATGGAATGTTATGCAGGAATTTGGAATACCAAGGAAGTTAATTAACATGACCAAACTATGCATGGAAGATACTTATAATATAGTAACATATAAAGGCAGGAAATCAGACCCCTTCCAAATAACATCTGGCTTGAAACAGGGTGATGCACTATCGCCGCTACTCTTCAATCTGGCTCTAGAGAAAGTTGTAAGGAAGGTAAAGGAGGAATGTGATATTGGAGGAACATCCAAGCTGCTTGGTTATGCAGATGATATAGATATTATAGGGCAAAGTGAACAAAAGACATTAGAAATATTGACTCACTTAAAGGAAAAAGCCCAACAGATGGGGCTGGTTATCAACCAAGATAAGACAGAATATATGGTAATTTCAAGAGACGGAATGGCTAAAAACTCTGGCCACATACAAATAGATAATATGACCATTAAAAGAACGGAAACATACAAATACCTGGGTACAATCTTCAACTGCTCCAACATCATAAGGGAAGAAATACAAACTAGAATCAACTCTGGAAATAAGATATACTATGCACTACAACATCTACTAAAATCAAAGGCACTATCTCGTAACACCAAAATCACAATATACAAAACACTGATCAGACCAGTTGTGCTGTATGGCTCTGAAACCTGGAGTACAACGAAAGGAGACGAAGCCTTGTTACAAACCTTTGAGAACAAAATTTTAAGACGCATCTTTGGACCCATTAGGGATACACAAAGTGGAGAGTGGAAAAGAAGAAGTAACAAAGACATTTATGATTTGTTTAAGTCCCCGCTAATCACTGGTATCATGAAGGCTAATAGACTACAATGGCTGGGGCATATAGAAAGAATGGAAGATAATAGGGAAACAAAACTCGCTTACACTCAGGAAATAAATGACCGTAGACCCCGAGGTAGACCAAGAAGGCGGTGGAGAGATAATATACATACAGACCTACAAGCACTTGGAATCAACGACTGGCAAGAGAAGGTCCACCAGAGAGACGAATGGAGACAGATTGTATTTGCAGCAAAGAACCTCAATGGCTCGGAATGCTGAAGAAGAAGAAGCAGCCATAAATAGAGAAGATGGCATCTGATGACATTAAATTTGGAGTTTGTGAAACAAAAATGTCCAGATGTGTTCTATGAATACAAAACTCATTACAGATTCAATAGGCATGGCAGGACACACAGACACAGGATCAAGTGTGATTGAAAATAAAATAACCCTCACTCACCATGAACAAATATTGTTTAATGATATGGGATTGAGAAAAGTTATATAACTTCAGTAAAACATGAGGAATGTGATAGGATACCTAGAGTGTTTGTCATCCACTAATGAAATTAACACTAAACTAACTTGTGTGACTAATGAGACTGGTGAATTACAAACTGTAGAAACATCAGTGACATGTACACAGATCTCTGAGAATTCTCTTGATTATAAGGATTATCTTATCATTTGTATTCATCAGAGAATAAAACATGAAGCCACAACTTGCACGTCTGAAGTGTGTGACCTAAATGCTGGTGAAGATATATACTTAAACATAAAGATAAGGACAAATATAGTACAAGTGTGATGATTGTGGTGCATCTTTTAATATAGCTGACAGTCGGAAGCTCCACAAGAGAACGCATGCAGAAGAAAAACAGTAGAGAAACCTTACAAATGTGATGACTGTGGTGCACATTTTACTTACATTGACAATTTAGCGTACCACTTGAGAACACATATAGGAGAGAAACTTTACACTTGTGATGATTGTGGGGCATCTTTAACTAAAACTGCCAGTATGAAGCTCCACAAAAGAACACATACAGGAGAGAAACCTTACAAATGTGATGATTGTGGTGCATCTTTTACTCATAGTGGCCATTTAGTTTACCACATGAGAACACATACAGGAGAGAAACATTACAAATGTGATGATTGTGGGGCATCTTTAACTAAAGCTGCCAATATGAAGCTCCACAAAAGAGCACATACAGGAGAGAAACCTTACAAATGTGATGATTGTGGTGCATCTTTTACTCATAGTGACCATTTAATGTACCACCTGAGAACACATACAGGAGAAAAACATTACGAATGTGATGATTGTGGGGCATCTTTAACTAAAGCAGCCAATATGAAGCTTCGCAAAAGAACACGTACAGGAGAGAAACCTTACAAATGTGATGATTGTGGCGCATCTTTTACTCATAGCAGCCATTTAGTTTACCACTTGAGAACACATACAGGAGAGAAACATTACAAATGTGATGATTGTGGTGCATATTTAACTTCTGCATGCAATCTAAAGCTCCACAAAAGAACACATACAGGAGAGAAACCTTACATATGTTGTGTATGTGGTGCAACTTTTTCTCAATCTACTAGTTTGATTAACCACAAGAGAACACATACAGGAGAGAAACCTTACAAATGTGATGTTTGTGGTGCTTCATTTACTCAATCTGGCCATCTGAAGCGCCACAAAAGAACACATACAGGAGAGAAACCTTACAAATGTGATGATTGTGGTGCATCTTTTACTCTTGCTAGTAGTCTGAAATGCCACAAGAGAACACATACAGGAGAGAAACCTTACAAATGTGATGTTTGTGGTGCGTCATTTGCTCAATCTGGCCAACTGAAGCTCCACAGAAGAACACATACTAGAGAGAAACCTTACAAATGTGATGATTGTGGTGCATCTTTTACTCTTACTAGTAGTCTGAAGCTCCACAAGAGAACACATACTGGAAAGAAACCTTACAAATGTGATGATTGTGGTGCATCTTTACTCATTCTGGCAATTTAGTGTACCACTTGAGATCACATACTGGAGAGAAACCTTACAAATGTGTTTTTTGTGGTGCATCTTTTACTCATGCTGGCAGTCTGAAGCTCCACAAGAGAACACATACAGGAGAAAAACCTTACAAATGTGATGATTGTAGTGCATCTTTTACTCGAGCTCCTACTTTAATAAACCACAAGAGAACACACACTGGAGAGAAACCTTACAAATGTGATCGTTGTACTGCGACTTTTACTCAAGCTTCTGGTTTGATTAACCACAAGAGAACACATACTAGAGAGACATCTTACAAATGTGATGATTGTGGTGCATCTTATACTAAAGCTGGCAATCTGAAACGTCACAAGAGAACACATATACAAGAGAAACCTTAAAAATGTGATAATTGTGGTGCATCATTAACTACAACTTGCAATCTGAAGCTCCAAAAAAGAGCACATACAACAGATTATTGTGCTTGTTCTACTCACACTGACAACCATAAATGCCACAAGAAAACACATACAGGAGAGAAACCTTGGAAATGTGATGATTGTTGTGTATCTTTTACTCATAGCTGCCATTTAGTTTACCACTTGAGAACACATACAGGAGAGAAACATTACAAATGTGATGATTATGGTGCTTCATTTACTCAATCTGGCCATCTGAAGCGCCCACAAAAGAAACACATACAGGAGAGAAACCTTACAAATGTGATGATTGTGGTGCATCTTTTACTCTTGCTAGTAGTCTGAAATGCCACAAGAGACACATACAGGAGAGAAAACCTTACAAATGTGATGTTTGTGGTGCGTCATTTGCTCAATCTGGCCAACTGAAGCTCCACAGAAGAACACATACTAGAGAGAAACCTTACAAATGTGATGATTGTGGTGCATCTTTTACTCTTACTAGTAGTCTGAAGCTCCACAAGAGAACACATACTGGAAAGAAACCTTACAAATGTGATGATTGTGGTGCATCTTTTACTCATTCTGGCAATTTAGTGTACCACTTGAGATCACATACTGGAGAGAAACCTTACAAATGTGTTTTTTGTGGTGCATCTTTTACTCATGCTGGCAGTCTGAAGCTCCACAAGAGAACACATACAGGAGAAAAAACCTTACAAATGTGATGATTGTAGTGCATCTTTTACTCGAGCTCCTACTTTAATAAACCACAAGAGAACACACACTGGAGAGAAACCTTACAAATGTGATCGTTGTACTGCGACTTTACTCAAGCTTCTGGTTTGATTAACCACAAGAGAACACATACTAGAGAGACATCTTACAAATGTGATGATTGTGGTGCATCTTATACTAAAGCTGGCAATCTGAAACGTCACAAGAGAACACATATACAAGAGAAACCTTAAAAATGTGATAATTGTGGTGCATCATTAACTACAACTTGCAATCTGAAGCTCCAAAAAAGAGCACATACAACAGATTATTGTGCTTGTTCTACTCACACTGACAACCATAAATGCCACAAGAAAACACATACAGGAGAGAAACCTTGGAAATGTGATGATTGTGGTGTATCTTTTACTCATAGCTGCCATTTAGTTTGCCACTTGAGAACACATACAGGAGAGAAACATTACAAATGTGATGATTGTGGTGCTTCATTTACTCAATCTGGCCATCTGAAGCGCCACAAAAAAACACATACAGGAGAGAAACCTTACAAATGTGATGATTGTGGTGCATCTTTTACTCTTGCTAGTAGTCTGAAATGCCACAAGAGAACACATACAGGAGAGAAACCTTACAAATGTTGTGTATGTGGTGCAACTTTTTCTCAATCTACTAGTTTGATTAACCACAAGAGAACACATACAGGAGAGAAACCTTACAAATGTGATGTTTGTGGTGCTTCATTTACTCAATCTGGCCATCTAAAGCTCCACAAAAGAACACATACAGGAGAGAAACCTTACATATGTTGTGTATGTGGTGCAACTTTTTCTCAATCTACTAGTTTGATTAACCACAAGAGAACACATACATGAGAAAAAACCTTACAAATGTGATGTTGTGGTGCTTCATTTACTCAATCTGGCCATCTGAAGCGCCACAAAAGAACACATACAGGAGAGAAACCTTACAAATGTGATGATTGTGGTGCATCTTTTACTCTTGCTAGTAGTCTGAAATGCCACAAGAGAACACATACAGGAGAGAAACCTTACAAATGTGATGTTTGTGGTGCGTCATTTGCTCAATCTGGCCAACTGAAGCTCCACAGAAGAACACATACTAGAGAGAAACCTTACAAATGTGTTTTTTGTGGTGCAATCTTTTACTCATGCTGGCAGTCTGAAGCTCCACAAGAGAACACATACAGGAGAAAAACTTACAAATGTGATGATTGTAGTGATCTTTACTCGAGCTCCTACTTTAATAAACCACAAGAGAACACACACTGGAGAGAAAACCTTACAAATGTGATCGTTGTACTGCGACTCTTTTACTCAAGCTTCTGGTTTGATTAACCACAAGAGAACACATACTAGAGAGACATCTTACAAATGTGATGATTGTGGTGCATCTTATACTAAAGCTGGCAATCTGAAACGTCACAAGAGAACACATATACAAGAGAAACCTTAAAAATGTGATAATCGTGGTGCATCATTAACTACAACTTGCAATCTGAAGCTCCAAAAAAGAGCACATACAACAGATTATTGTGCTTGTTCTACTCACACTGACAACCATAAATGCCACAAGAAAACACATACAGGAGAGAAACCTTGGAAATGTGATGATTGTGGTGTATCTTTTACTCATAGCTGCCATTTAGTTTACCACTTGAGAACACATACAGGAGAGAAACATTACAAATGTGATGATTGTGGTGCTTCATTTACTCAATCTGGCCATCTGAAGCGCCACAAAAGAACACATACAGGAGAGAAACCTTACAAATGTGATGATTGTGGTGCATCTTTTACTCTTGCTAGTAGTCTGAAATGCCACAAGAGAACACATACAGGAGAGAAACCTTACAAATGTGATGTTTGTGGTGTGTCATTTGCTCAATCTGGCCAACTGAAGCTCCACAGAAGAACACATACTAGAGAGAAACCTTACAAATGTGATGATTGTGGTGCATCTTTTACTCTTACTAGTAGTCTGAAGCTCCACAAGAGAACACATACTGGAAAGAAACCTTACAAATGTGATGATTGTGGTGCATCTTTTACTCATTCTGGCAATTTAGTGTACCACTTGAGATCACATACTGGAGAGAAACCTTACAAATGTGTTTTTTTGTGGTGCATCTTTTACTCATGCTGGCAGTCTGAAGCTCCACAAGAGAACACATACAGGAGAAAAACCTTACAAATGTGATGATTGTAGTGCATCTTTTACTCGAGCTCCTACTTTAATAAACCACAAGAGAACACACACTGGAGAGAAACCTTACAAATGTGATCGTTGTACTGCGACTTTTACTCAAGCTTCTGGTTTGATTAACCACAAGAGAACACATACTAGAGAGACATCTTACAAATGTGATGATTGTGGTGCATCTTATACTAAAGCTGGCAATCTGAAACGTCACAAGAGAACACATATACAAGAGAAACCTTAAAAATGTGATAATTGTGGTGCATCATTAACTACAACTTGCAATCTGAAGCTCCAAAAAGAGCACATACAACAGATTATTGTGCTTGTTCTACTCACACTGACAACCATAAATGCCACAAGAAAACACATACAGGAGAGAAACCTTGGAAATGTGATGATTGTGGTGTATCTTTTACTCATAGCTGCCATTTAGTTTGCCACTTGAGAACACATACAGGAGAGAAACATTACAAATGTGATGATTGTGGTGCTTCATTTACTCAATCTGGCCATCTGAAGCGCCACAAAAGAACACATACAGGAGAGAAACCTTACAAATGTGATGATTGTGGTGCATCTTTTACTCTTGCTAGTAGTCTGAAATGCCACAAGAGAATACATAACAGGAGACAAACCTTACAAATGTGCATGATTGTGATGCTTCTTTTACTCAAGCTAGCAATCTGAAGGTCCACAAGGAATACATACAGAAGAGAACCTTACAAATGTGAGATGGTGGTGCATCTTTTTATTGATGCGGGTAATCTGAAGTGCCACAGGAGATACATACAGGAGAGAAAACTTACAAATGTGATGATTGTGGTGGCATCTTTTATTGATGCGGGTAATCTGAAGTGCCACAGGAGAATACCTACAGGAGAGAAACCTTACAAATGTGATGATTGTGTGCATCTTTACTAATTCTAGCCATCTGAAGCGCCACAAGTAAAACATACAGGAGAGAAAACCTTACAAATGTGATGATTGTGGTGCATCTTTTATTGATGCTGGTAACCTGAAAGTGCACAGGAGAATAAATACAGGAGAGAAAACCTTACAAATGTGATGATTGTTGGTGCATCATTTACCTAATTCTAGCCATCTGAAGCAACACAATGAGAACACATACAGAGAGAATACCTTACAAAGTGTGTGTTGGTGGTGCTTCCTTTTACTCATGCTGGCTACATGAAGACTCACAGAGAAGACATACAGGAGAGAAAAATTACAAGTGTGATGATTGTGGTGCATCTTTTACTCTAGCATCTTAATAGCCACAAGAGAACACATACAGGAGAGAAACCTTACAAATGTGATGATTGTGGTGCACTTTTACTCAGTCTGGTCTGATAACCACAAGAGAACCATACAGAGAGAACTTACAAATGTGATGATTGTGGTGCATCTTTACTAAAGCTAGCAATCTGAAACCACAAGAGAACAATATACAGGAGAGAAACCTTACAAATGTGATGATTGTGGTGCATCATTTACTAAACTTGCAGTCTGAAGCTCACAAAGAACATACAGAGAGAAACCTTACAAATGTGATTATTGTGGTGCTTTTTACTCACACTGCAATCAAAATGCCACAAGAAAACACGTACAGGAGAGAAACCTTGACAATGTGATGATTGTGGTGCATCTTTTACTCATAGCTGCCATTTAGTTTACCACTTGAGAACACATACAGGAGAGAAACATTACAAATGTGATGATTGTGGTGCTCATTTACTTCAATCTGGCCATCTGAAAGCTCCACAAAAGAACACATACAGGAGAGAAACCTTACAAATGTGATGTATTGTGGTGCATCTTTTACTCATTACTAGTAGTCTGATAATGCCACAAGAGAACACATACAGGAGAGAAACCTTACAAATGTGATGTTTGTGGTGCCTCATTTACTCAATCTGCCAGTCTGAAGCGCCACAAAAGAACACATACAGGAGAGAAACCTTACATATGTGATTATTGTGGTGCATCTTTTACTCTTGCTAGTAGTCTGAAATGCCACAAGAGAACACATACAGGAGAGAAACCTTACAAATGTGATGTGTGTGGTGCTTCATTTGCTCAATCTGGCCAACTGAAGCTCCACAGAAGAACACATACTAGAGAGAAACCTTACAAATGTGATGATTGTGGTGCATCTTTTACTCTTACTAGTAGTCTGAAGCTCCACAAGAGAACACATACTGGAAAGAAACCTTACAAATATGATGATTGTGGTACATCTTTTACTCATTCTGGCAATTTAGTGTACCACTTGAGATCACATACTGGAGAGAAACCTTACAAATGTGTTTTTTGTGGTGCATCTTTTACTCATGCTGGCAGTCTGAAGCTCCACAAGAGAACACATACAGGAGAAAAACCTTACAAATGTGATGATTGTAGTGCATCTTTTACTCGAGCTCCTACTTTAATAAACCACAAGAGAACACACACAGGAGAGAAACCTTACAAATGTGATCGTTGTACTGCGACTTTTACTCAAGCTTCTGGTTTGATTAACCACAAGAGAACACATACTAGAGAGACATCTTACAAATGTGATGATTGTGGTGCATCTTATACTAAAGCTGGCAATCTGAAATGTCACAAGAGAACACATACACAAGAGAAACCTTAAAAATGTGATAATTGTGGTGCATCATTAACTACAACTTGCAATCTGAAGCTCCAAAAAAAGAGCACATACAACAGATTATTGTGCTTGTTCTACTCACACTGACAACCATAAATGCCACAAGAAAACACATACAGGAGAGAAACCTTGGAAATGTGATGATTGTGGTGTATCTTTTACTCATAGCTGCCATTTAGTTTACCACTTGAGAACACATACAGGAGAGAAACATTACAAATGTGATGATTGTGGTGCTTCATTTACTCAATCTGGCCATCTGAAATGCCACAAAAGAACACATACAGGAGAGAAACCTTACAAATGTGATGATTGTGGTGCATCTTTTACTCTTACTAGTAGTCTGAAATGCCACAAGAGAACACATACAGGAGAGAAACCTTACAAATGTGATGTTTGTGGTGCCTCATTTACTCAATCTGCCCGTCTGAAGCGCGACAAAAGAACACATACAGGAGAGAAACCTTACATATGTGATGATTGTGGTGCATCTTTTACTCTTGCTAGTAGTCTGAAACGCGACAAGAGAACACAAACACATACAGGAGAGAAACCTTACAAATGTGATGTGTGTGGTGCTTCATTTGCTCAATCTGGCCAACTGAAGCTCCAAAAAAGAACACATACAGCAGAGAAACCTTACACATGTGTAGATTATAGTGCTTGTTCTACTCACCCTGACAACCATAAATGCCACAAGAGAATACATACAGGAGAGAAACCTTACAAATGTGATGTTTGTGGTGCTTCATTTACTCAATCTGGTCGTCTGAAGCGCCACAAAAGAACACATACAGGAGAGAAACCTTACAAATGTGATGTTTGTGGTGCTTCATTTGCTCAATCTGGCCAACTGAAGCTCCAAAAAAGAACACATACAGCAGAGAAACCTTACACATGTGTAGATTATAGTGCTTGTTCTACTCATCCTGACAACCATAAATGCCACAAGAGACCACACACAGGAGAGAAACCTGGAAATGTGATGATTGTGGTGCTTGCTTAATTCACTCTAGCAAACTGAAACGTCACAAAATGACACATACAGGAGAGACACCTTACAAATGTGATGATTGTGGTGCATCTTTTACTAAAGCTGTCAATCTGAAATGCCACAAGAGAACACACACAGGAGAGAAACCGTACAAATGTGATGATTGTGGTGCAACATTTATTTGAGCTGCTATTTTGATAAACCACAGGAGAACACACAGAGAGAAACCGTACAAATGTGATGATTGTGGTGCGTGCTTTACTCACTCTATCAAACTGAAACATCACAAAATGATACACACAGGAGAGAAACCTTACAAATGTGATGATTGTGGTGCATCTTTTACTCACACTGGCTATTTAGTGTACCACTTGAGAACACATACAGGAGAGAAACCTTACAAATATGATAATTATGGTGCATATTTTACTCTTGCTGGCAGCCTGAAGTTCCACAAGAGAACACACACAGGAGACAAACCTTACAAATGTGGTGATTTTGTGCTTGCTTTACTCACCCTGGCAACCTGAAATGCCACAAAAGGACACATACAGGAGAGAAGCCTTACAAATGTGATGATTGTGGTGCATGGTTTTCTCACACTAGCAATTTGAGGAAACATCTGAGAAATCACACAGGAAAGAAACTTTTAAAATGTGGTGATTTTGTTATGTTGTTTGCTAAGGCTGAGTATTTAGACCACCCAAGAGACCACATAAATGAGAGAAACCGTATATATATAATGATTGTGGTGCATCGTTTATTATATGTTTACCATCTTCTGTGGCTCATGAGAATACATACAGGTTATAAACATCATTTACTTTTACTGTCAATTAAAAAGTACCTCACAAGAATGCTTACATGAGAGATACTTTATAAATGTGATGATTGTGGTGCTTCATTTTCTTCGATTAAATATATTGCACACTCCGAAGCCTAGGATTGACTTGTACAAAACAAGCTCAGCTGTGGAACAATCTTCCACAAGAAATCAAAGACATTACCAGTCCCTATACATATAATCGCAAATTATTCGAACACTATCTCAGTATGTATTACCTTCCCCCTTAATAATAGAAATAATCTATATATATATAAAAGGTGATGTGTGTATGTATGTATGTGGGTCCATTCTTTATGCGTTCGCTGAACGGTCCATCCGATTGAGATGAAATTTTCTACACTTCTCATTCTAGTGCAACCAACTGTCATAGTTTTTTTAGTGTACTATCAGCTATTACCTTACTAAAATTTAATTTTGTAATTACATGACTGAACATAAGAAAATATAAAACAAGGGACATAACATTTAGTTGCATTGTTATATCTTAAGTCCACTGGCTATAGATAGATACATAGATAGACAGACAGACAGATCCCCGCCAGGGCCTGGGCTGAAGCCGGGCCGGGTCAGACAGACGGACAGTCGGGAACGGGAACTTATATGACTACTTATATGAATTAAATGAGATGCTCCCCACCAGGGACTGAGTGAAGCCGGGCTGGGTCAGACAGACAGATCCCCGCCAGTGACTGGGCGAAGCCACGCCGGGTCAGACAGACAGTCGGGAACGGGAACTTATATGACTACTTATATGAATTAAATGAGATGCTCCACATCAGGGTCTGGGCGAAGCCGGGTCAGACAGACAGATAGTCGGGAACGGGAACTTATATGACTACTTATATGAATTAAATGAGATGCTCCCCACCAGGAGCTGGGCGAAGCCGGGCGGGTCAGACAGACAAGCAGATAGATAGATAGATCCCCGCCAGGGCCTGGGCGAAGCCGGGCCAGGGTCAGCTAGTATTAATAATAAAACCCTAGTATAACAGCCAGTCCCCTGTTGGTAGACCAGTATATTCCACATAGCTAATAAAAATTGGCACATCATTCATTAATATTACTGAGTCGTATAGTATTAATTTTTGCGTTTTCTCCATGCCTTTATAATGCATATCTTTTATATTGTTGCTGTTCTCAGTTAGCCTTGAATGATGTGTGAATTAAATAATGTATGAAAGAGAGTGATAGAAGGGCAGAATGTTAGACGGGACTGCGTGTCCAATTCTTAACCCTTTGAAAATAAAGTTTGTTCATTCGCTCAGGCTCACTATATGAAGTGCCAAAAGAGGGCACATACTTTAGAGAAACCGTATAACTGTGATGATAGTGGTGCATCTTTTACTCAACCTGGCAGTTTGAATAAACACTTGAAAGCACATACATGAGGGAAACCTTACAAATGTGATGATTGTGATATATCATTCTTGCAGGTTGAATTTCTGATGTGTAGCAAGTAAATACATACAGGAGAAGCCTTACAATTATTATTGTAGTGCATCGTTTATTTAAGTTCATTTCTTAAATACCACAAGAGAACATTTACTGGAGTGAAGCCTTATAAATGTGACTGTGGTGTGTTCTGGTCTCTGTCCATGCTGGCCTATTGATGTACCATGTGAGAACACAGACAGGAGGACAACTGATAAGTGTGATGATTGTGGTACATTTTGTACTCAAGCTGGCCATGTTCTGAATCATTAGTTGAAACCTTACAAAAGTGATGACTGTGGTGCATCAATTTATTCAATTTCACTGTCTGAAATACAACAAGAGGCCACATACTGGATAGAGTTATACATGTGATGATTGTGTTGCATATTTTACTATGCTGGTCATTTGATACACCACATGAGGTGCATTTATAAGAGAAAGCTTGCAAATGTGGTGATTGTGATACATCTTTAACTCATAATCACAATACCTCTTACGTTGGAGTGGGGTCGCCTGATGGCGGGGGACACTGTTAATAGGGAAAGCTAATCCACACGCAAAATTCAGTCCAGCATTACTAGAAGTAGTGTGTTTTGGACTACGCTTGAGGCCAAAGCGAGCGAGCACGAAAAAAAAATGATCACAATCTAAAGCTTCAGAAGAGAATAACAAGAGAAATTTTATAAATGTGCTTGCTTATGTTCGCTGACTGTGAAGTCCTGTATATCGGATGAAGACATCCTGTTGTCCAACATCAGTGTGATGTCATACCGGACCTGAGGTTTGCGTGAGTATCCGTTGTCCCATGTTTGGCTTATTGGTGTGCAGACTGGTGGTTCTTCGCCATGCAGGCAGATACTCTCCGCTTGGAGGCAATCATCGATCTTACTGATGTTAGCCAGGTCCCCGAAGGGATCTGTTGCCCAGGACGCACGACGTGGACGTGTCAGCAGGTCTTGGCCAGTATAGATCCCGGCCCTGGTGCCTTGGAAACACCTCTGCGTCTCATTTTATAAATGTCAAACTGTAGTTAATCATCTCGTCTTCTTGTGCCCTTTGTCCCTTATTATGATGCAAGTCCGTAACCAACTTGTATCAAACCATCCTAACCGTTGCTGTCTTGTTCAGCTCCGTCCATGTCCTCCCCATATATTATTCGTCTCTGTCTCTCATTCTCTTCTGCTTGTGTTTGTAGGCATCCCTCTATGGCATTGGCACTGTTGGTTATAGACAAGGGACTTTTAGTATACAATTATCAGATGTTGTTAATATGTCCAACCCAGTGTCTGTCCTTTTCTCACATTTTGATTTACTAGAATTTGTTTAGTTCTCTCCATGAGCTCCACATTGGATGTTCTGTCATACCACTTTATTCCTGTTCTACATAGACACCAGTTAAAACATGCTTGTAGTTTACCACTTTATTCCTGTTATACATAGACACCAGTTAATATTCCTTCTCTCACTCACTCTACAATAATGTGCATGTGTGGTGGTAATTGTTGTTATGTTATGAGATATTAATGACACCACAGTTACATCCCCCTACCCTCCGACTAACTCCAGGAGTTCAAGTGTGCCACGACCAGCCGGTCGTCTAGCTAGAACACGGTTATCTACCTTGTCCTGTCTACCCTACGATTCCAGACAACTTGTCCTTGATATTTTAACTGTCTGTGCAGGATTGGGATCGGCTAGCCTCTCCCAGGAGGGGTGGAAAGTTAAAAAAAAATAGTAGTCTGCCGATGGCCCGCAGACTACACAAGTCAACCCCCGCCTCCACGTGGTGCAGACTGGGAAACCATGACCGCAAGGCTATCGGGGCTATGGCTCGCCATAGGGGATGGACTCCCTGTGGTCGGATTTTTGTCCTAAACCTGCAACTGGCCTAGCAAGCCGGCAGGGGATCTTCATACAGCTCGTAGAAAAACTATGAAGTATAAACGTACTGACCCAAACGGATATCGACCCGGCAATGTTAATGGACGACGAGATAGATCAGCGACTCAATAAAATAGGCACAATGAACGTCTGCGGTTTCAGTAGTAAAGAAGAAGAGCTTATAGAAACAATGGAAGAGAGGAAAATTGGACTGATGGGAATAGCGGACAACAGAACAAAGGAGCTTCACCACAGTTACACGTTTGTCTGCTCTGGAGTAGAACAACAAGAAAGGGCAAAACACGGTGTGGGAATAGTCATCGAACTACGGCTAGCAAAAGGAATACTAGAAATAAAATATATATCAGAAAGAATCATAACAGTGAGAATAAAAGAACAAACAATTACAACATATGTATAAATATACGCACCATGTAATGCAAACAAAAATTAGCAAGAATGCGAGGAATTCTACGAAGACAACCATGACGTGCTAAATAAAATAGATAAGCAGGACAACATCTTAGTTGTGGGAGACTTCAATGCAAGACTAGGACATAACAGAGCGGGCATAGAAAAACATCTGGGAGCATTTGGAGATCAGCAAAATGAAAGGAATTATAACGGAAGTAGACTGATAGAGCTATGCAGCCAACACGACCTCTATATAACAAACACATTCTATAAACATAAAGACTCATAAGTATACACCTGGTATAAATGGAACGATCTAGATACTAAACACCAAATTGATTTTATATTAACTAGAAATAACAGAAAGAGAAATATATTAGATGCGAGGGCAGTGCCCAATTTAAGTATAAACACAGATCTTACAGCAGTCGTTGCCACAATAAGAACCATTAGAAGAAGAAAGCAAAGAGCAGGAAAATATGTGCCGTACGAATCAGTAAACTTTAAAAAACCTTAAAGACGAGGCAGTAAGGGAAAATTATGAGAAAGAACTAACTGAAATCTTTGTAAAATTACCTATAGAAAGAAAACATTGGAAGAAGAATGGGAGATGTTCAAATCAAGCATTTTAAATACTGCAAAAATGACATATGGGACCATGAAAAAACACGGATAAAGAAAATAACAAGTCGGTGGAACGCAGAGGTAAAGAAAGCGGTAAAAAACAAAAAGGAAAAATATAAAAAGTAGTTGAAGAGCAAACAGGAATATGATTATATAGAATAGCGAGAAGACATGTGAATAGAATAGTCTTCTTCATCTTCAGCGTTCCGAGCCGTTGAGTTTCAAGTTTCAAGTGCCTATGAAGTATGATATCATCAAATGGCAGATAAGAAGACGAGATCGAAAATAGGTGCAATAAGGCAAACCAACTCATTGGACAAATGGCACCAATACTAAAGAACAAACATGTATCAATAACTACTAAGAAAGCACTTTACAACACAATCTTCCTACCAACTCTATGCTACCAATTCCAAACCTGGACAATGACAGAAAAAGAGAAATGAAAAATCACAACAACAGAAAAAAGGAAAAATATAAAAGTAGTTGAAGAGCAAACAGGAATATGATTATATAGAATAGCGAGAAGACATGTGAATAGAATAGTCTTCTTCTTCTTCATCTTCAGCGTTCCGAGCCGTTGAGGTTCTTTGCTGCAGATACAATTTGTCTCTCTGGTTGACCTTCTCTTGCCAGTCGTTGATTCCAAGTGTTTGTAGGTCTGTATATATATTATCTCTCCACCGTCTTCTTGGTCTACCTCGGGGTCTACGGTCATTTATTTCCTAGAAGTAAGCGAGTTTTGTTACCCTATTATCTTCCATTCTTTCTATATGCCCCAGCCATTGTAGTCTATTAGCCTTCATGATACCAGTGATTAGCGGGACTTAAACAGATCATAAATGTCTTTGTTACTTCTTCTTTTCCACTCTTCACTTTGTGTATCCCTAATGGGCCTTAAAGATGCGTCTTAAAACTGTGTTCTCAAAGGTTTGTAACAAGGAATAGAATAGTAAAGAGGGAAAAAGAAAAACAAAAAGACTGGGATGAGTATGGAGAAACCCTAAATAAAAACTACAAAGAGGCAACTAGAAACTTCTACAAAAAGATAAGTGCAATGTGAACCAGGGGAGAACCCTTTGACCCAACTGAAATAATTAACAGCGAAAATGGAGAACCAATAAGTGAATAAAGACAAATCCTAATAAGATGGAAGCAGTATTTCGAACAACTTCTCAACGTCCCATCAGATGTCACAGGACTTCAAGAAACCTACACAGGTACCACCGAAGAACTAGAACCAGACATACTAAAAGAAGAAATTATAGAAGCCATCAGATTAGCCCCATTGAACAAATAACCAGGACAAGATGAAATACCAAATGAACTAATTAAAGTAGCAAGAGAAGTAGGAACAGCATGGCTACATAGACTATTCAACCATGTTTGGGTAGAACAACAGACACCACGAAACTGGGGAAACGCCATTTGGAATAATAAAGGCAGCAAAAGAGATTGCACACAATACAGAGGCATTTCGTTGTTGAGTCATACTGGGAAAATATTTTACAAAAATCTTGAAAAACGATTACGAACTATTATAGAATCCCAGCTAAGTGAAACACAACCTGGATTTAAGAAAAACAAAGGATGCACAGATGCCATTTTTGCTCTTAGACAATTTATAGAAAAATTAATCGAATTCTATGAAACACTATACTTAGCCTTTGTAGACCAAGAAAAGGCATTTGATAGAGTAGATAGAAACAAGCTGTGGGAAATCCTTAAACAATATGGTGTGAGTACACATCTAACAAACATATGTAAAGCTTATATAACAACAGTGAATGCATAGTGAGAGCAACTGGTGGACATTCAGAACCCTTCACCATAAGATCTGGAGTACGACAAGGCTGTGTGTGTCCTGTCCCCTCTCTTGTTCATATCATATATGGACAACATATGTAAAGAAACCAGCCAAACAGAGACGAGAACACAGAAGAAGAACCATCTGCATATCTAAACATAGAAACTTCCTGTTTGCGGACGACCAAGCACAATAGCAAAATCAGAAGCTGAATTACAAGGCCACATGAATAGTCTAAACGAAATGTGTAGGGAACATAACATGAAAATTAGCACAAGCAAAACAGAGGTAATGACTATAACTAAAGAAGAAAAAAGAACAACAATTCACCTAAACGAAAATCCATTGAAACAAGTAAAGAGTTTCAAGTACCTAGGAAGTATAATATCATCAAATGGCAGATCAGAAGACGAGATCGAAAATAGGTGCAATAAGGCAAACCAACTCATTGGACAAATGGCACCAATACTAAAGAACAAACATGTATCAATAACTACTAAGAAAGCACTTTACAACACAATCTTCCTACCAACTCTATGCTACCAATTCCAAACCTGGACAATGACAGAAAAAGAGAAAAGAAAAATCACAACAACAGAAATAGATTCATGAGAAGAATACTCAACGTATCAAGAAGAGATAAGATCAGAAATGAAGAAATCAGGACTAAAGTGGGGGGTTATAGCAGCACTAGATTTTATTAGAAAGCAGCAAGTCAAATGGTTTGGCCATGCAAGTAGGTTACCAGTCAACAGCATACCACAACAAGCAATGATGTACAGATAAGATGCAAACAGAGGAAGAGGCCGACCATGTAAACTTTGGACGGAGGGAATAGCACAGTCCATGGGAATATCGATACATGAAGCCCATAATCGGGCACTCTCACGATGTTTATACTTCACCTCGCTCGACACCACAAGGTACAACAGGAACATGATGAGATGAGTTGAGTGCAGAAAAACACTTTATCCTACAACATCTCTGTTAGGAATAACAGGATCCAATCTCCGACTGGCTAATTGCTTTTTGTGATAAATTGTTATTTTAGTTATTTAGTTATCAGTTGGGGTATCTTCGTTGCACTCCGGACATGTCCATAGGTGCTCAGATCCTCCCCCCAGCATATGCATCAGCGTCCGGTGGCTAATAGTGCCAGTTCTGTGTTGGTTGACGAGGCGCTTTGTTTTCCCGATGTACCTCTCGCGTCTGGCTGTGCCGATTCTTACTCCCAGGTCTTTCATCCTGGAAAGCGATGTGGAATCACTGGCGTCAAAATCCTCTGTTCTCGCCATATCTTTAAGGGCGTTAATAACATCGGCACGATCCATGGGCTGGCCATCTACAGGGGGTGCAGAGCCAGCCAATTTATCAGCTCGTTCATTTCCCTCGACTCCCGCATGTCCCGGGACGAAGATGAAGGTGACTTTGCGGACAACAGACTTCCGCAGCGACTCAGTCCACTGTCTACGTACAGATCCAGCTTCGACCTTCTGAATCATGCTCATTGAATCACTTAGTACACACACGTTGGTATAATGCTGTGATTCCAGCCATATGAAAGCCTGTGTAACTGCCATCACCTCCATCGTCATGCTGCTCGTGGTCATAGAGTGGGCACCACTGGATTCTTGAACGGTTCGGCCCGCTGAACGGGCTGTAAATGCCCACGCACTTCTCTGCTGCTTTACAACAGATCCATCTGTATAGATGAGCACTTCGGGGCTATCTGAGTGATCATAGATGAGCGCGTTAACCTCTGCATTGACAGCGGCAGGGTTCTGCTCTCTGCACCGTCTGTCGAGTGTGATAATGCAGGAGAAGGTACACTTAAAAGCTGGAGGCACCGGCACCCATTCCTTGCCGGGGTTGATACTGGTAAGACTGCAGACCTGTCCGACGACATCTTCCGCCCGACCCATCCATGATTTGCCCCTCTTTAGCCTGTCACCCTTTTCTCTGAATACAGCGTCATGCAGAGGGTGCTGCTCATCTGCACTTATTTTTAAGTATGCACGAGCTCTCCAGATCTTGATCCTGTGTTCCATTGTCGGGAAGTCAAGGAGGTATCTCATTGCTACACAGCTGGTGTCTCTCGTGCAGCCCAAAATGATGCGCATGGCTTCGTTTTGTACCTTTTCAAGTCTTCCAATCTGTGTAGGGCTGACAGTGAGGATGGCCAGGGCATACTCGATGCGTGAAAGCACAAGTCCTTGGAACAGAAGTAATAGCAGTCTTTGCTCGATATTGGCAGTCGTCCATGACTCTCATTGCTGCCAAACCTTTTCGAGCCTTCGTTATGACATAATCGACATGATCTCTGAAGGACAGGCTACGATCAAGCCTCACGCCAAGATATGTCATTGACTGGGTTCTACTCAGAATGCTCCCATCCATTCTTACTGCCGGCAGGTCTGTTTTCACAATATGGTTGTTTAGTGAGAACCATGTAACCGTTGCCTTTGCAGGGTTGACAAGGGCATCGGCATCAGCACACCATGAGGAAATTCGATCTAGTTCGCCCTGCATATAGTTGGCAACCAGCCTGTCTATCTCGACCCTGTCGATACACGAGGATGTCGTCAACGAATGATAGAGTCCTACCCCTCCCATCCAACTGTTGTTCAGTGATCGGCACCGTATACACGTTGAATAGTACTGGTGACAGTGGTGAACCCTGCGGCAATCCTGGACATATCGTTATCGGCTCAGAAGACCAACTCCCGCATCTTAGCACCACCTTCCTTTGGAGTAGAACTGCAGCTATCCATCGTAAAAGGTGAGGGTGCACTTTCAGTCTGAGGAGGGTTTGCATCAAGTGCTCGAAAGATACTCTGTTATATGCGTCCTCTAAGTCTATGGCGGCCGCACATGTCTCTTCTCTGACCTGAAATCCTTCGTAAACATCTTGAGCAAAGACCGCCGCATTCAGCCATGACTCTTTGTTGCGTCTGTATCCTCCAAGTGTGGGCGGGAAGCAGCCGAGCTGTGCCAAGTCCCAAGCAAGTCTGTGTGCTACAATGTTCTCCAGTAGCTTGCCAACAGTATTCTCTATCGTAATGATTCTGTAGCCGCTTATCTTGGAGTGGTCTTTGTTCGGTTTTGGCAGCGGCAGCAAGTAGCTGTGTAGCCATTCTTCTTTGACCTGACCCCTCTGGATACTGGTGTTGAATTCTCTGGCCAGTTCTTCCATGTCATCATCTGATATCACCATTAGGTCACAATATCGGATGCCGTCTGGGCCTGGGGCGGTGTTAGATGATTTCTTGAGCATCGCACGCAATATGTCAACTGTGATTGTCCATTCTTCGTCTGTCCCGACCCCCTCGCACAACTGAGAGAGTGTTGTTGTGGTCCTCTGTCTGGCGGGCTCGTCTTTCTGGTCAGTCTGTTCTATGTAGCGTGCAAGAAGGGCCTTACCTTTATCCGCATCCGACTTTTTCCATGCGAGGTCTGCGCCTTGAAAGTCTGGAATACCCCTACGTTGTGCAGCACCGTTCATGCTCTTGTGGAGGCGCCAGAATGTCGTAAGAGATTGCTCGGAGCACACCTTCCTGCAGAACTCGTCCCATTTGTCGGCCTTGGCCTGTTTGGCGCAGGATTTGAATAAAGTCGTCGTCCTAACGACCTCAGTCTTCAGGTTCGCCAACTCAACCTGTGGCATGTTAGCCTTTCTGGCCTTTTGCCAATCTTTGACAGCCTGCCTCTTTCCCAGCCACACCTTCTCGACCTCTCAATTCCACCATGGTGGCTGCAGCCATCTTTCTTGTCTCCTACGGGAGGAAGTTAGTTTCCTTCTTCTGATCTTGCTTATGACGTCTTGACCAGTGGTGTCGTACGGGAAGGCATTGGTCTTGTTTCTTTGACTCATGGCCCCGTCTTTCTTGATCAGGATGACACAAGGGTAGTGGTCACTATCGTGGTATCCCAGTGTGCCCCACCGGCACCTTGGTGTGATGGTGGGCGACACCAGAGCCAAGTCAATGATGCTGTCAGAGTCGCCTGGTCGAGTGGCCATTCTAGTGACCTTCCCATCATTCAGACAGATTAGGGCAGCAGATGCCAGGGCGTCCTCCAAATCTTCTCCCTGTCTATTGGTGATGCAATTCCCCCATTGACTGCCTCTGGCATTGAAGTCCCCGCAGTAGATGATATGCCTTTCATCCATATCGAACAAACTCTGCCATTGTCGCACGTCGACCTTCCCATTTCGCGCATAGACATTAACGATTGCAAGCTGCACTGGTGTCATTATTCTTAATGCCTGAACTTGCAGGGCATCGCTGTTCCAGGCGGACATATCGATCTCAGACACTAGTATGTTGTCGCGGACCAGAATGGCCTGTCCGAGGTGCCGCCTGTTAAAGAAACCCTGAAATCCCGCAACATTGACTGTTCCGTCGGTGAGCTGTGTTTCTTGCAAGACTACAATATCGTTTCTGTAGAGTAGTTTTTCAAGAATGGGTCGGCGTTGACTAAATGATGCACAGTTCCAGTACAGTACTCAAACATTTCCGATACCCAATCTGTCACATTTTAAGCGCCTTCTGCGCGCGCCCGCCCTCTTACCACGTTGTGTCCTAGCTGGTCGTCTGGTCGTCATGTTATTAGACAGAACGCTACTATTAGATTCAAGAGCACTCCCAAATACAAATGTTGATATTGATCACAAACCAGTCATAATAAAAAAAAGATTTCACCACACAGGAAAATAAGAAACAAAAAGGTAACAACACATGTCATCAATTATAGGAGGCTGCAGGAAAATACGGTTAAAGACGAATTCAATCAAGAAATCCAAAACCTACATAAGAACATCCCTGATGACCACTCAAGCGTAGATAAGGAATGGATATGTTTCATTGCTGCCATGCTCGACACACTGGAAAATAAATGTGGAACAAAGAAAGTAGGGCA
Source organism: Cepaea nemoralis (assembly GCA_014155875.1). Taxonomy (NCBI): domain Eukaryota; kingdom Metazoa; phylum Mollusca; class Gastropoda; order Stylommatophora; family Helicidae; genus Cepaea; species Cepaea nemoralis. The sequence goes on from JACEFZ010021431.1 coordinate 114,985, forward strand.
GGACAAAAGATTAAGAACAGCCTGGTGGAACAACGAAGTTAAGGATAGCATATTCAAAAACAAGGCAGCATTCAAAAAGTGGATCACAACTAAATCTGAACAGGACTATATTACTTATAGAAATGCACGACGTAATGCCCAACGAACAATTAGAGCATCTAAAGATGAATCCTGGAGAATATACGGTGAACAGATGGCGACCCTTAGCAAAGACTACCCAAGAGAATTTTACACCACATTGAGAAACAGAGATGCATGCTATTTACAACCCAACCACCATCATAAACAGCAAAAGAGGTATACCTATATTTAATCCTAACAAAGACTAGCAAGGTGGGCGGAATACTTTCAAGAACTACTTAACCCCACACATAAAATAGAAAACCTCACTTTTGTGCCTAAATAGTAGTGTAAGTGGGGCTAAAGCACCTTGTTTTGAGGATCTTATATAAATCAACCATTTATCGATCCTGATCCTCAAAGGGCGATAACTCTTTTTTCCCCAAAAAGTAGGCGTGGCGTGGTCTAGTGACTCATCATAGGTGGCGTGGTTTTCAGAGTGGGTGTGGTGGTCAAGTAATTGTAGGTACGACATAAAAAATACGACATGAAACAACGTTAAAGAAAACAAACGACTCAAGTAAGTTATATAATAATTTTTAATAAAACATGTACAGAAAAGAAGAAAAAAAAAAGAAGAAAAAACAAAACATAGTCAAGTGACCCCTTAAATTATAGGTAAGGGTGTGCGATGACGTGCTCAAGTGGTGGTCAAGAGGTGGTCAAGAGGTGGTCAAGCGGTCAAGAGGTGGTCAAGTGACCCCTTAAATTGTATGGGATGGTACGTGTAGTGACGTGGTGATGATCAAGATGTGGTCAAGTGGTGGTCAAGTGGTCAAGTAATGGTCAAGTGACGAAATTTTAGTGGAAAGTAGTTGTAATGATATGGTGATGATCGTGAGGTGGTAAATTAGTGGTCAAGCAGTGGTCAAGCAGTGGTCAAGTGGTCGAGTGACCACTTAAATTGTCGGGGAAAGTATGTGTAGTGACATGGTAGTGGTTAAAGTGATCGATGACATGGTCAAGAGGTGGTCAAGCGGTGGTCAAGTGGTCGAGTGATCGGTTAAATTGTCGGGAAAAGTATTGTAGTAAAACAGTAGTGGATAAAGTGATCGATGACGTGGTCAAGAGGTGGTCAAGCAGTGGTCAAGTAGTGGTCAAGTTGTCGAGTGACCTCTTAAATTGTCAGGGAAAGTGGGTGTAGTAAGTTGGTGATGATCGTGAGGTGGTCAAGTAGTGGTCAAGGGGTGGTCAAGGGGTGGTCGAGTGGCCCCTTAAATTGTAGAGAAAGTTACGTGTAGTGACATTGTGGTGTTTAAAACGATCGCTGACGTGGCCAAGTGGTGGTCAAGCAGTGGTCAAGCAGTGGTCACATGGTCAAGTGACCACTTAAATTGTAGGGGAGAATGCGTCTTGTGATGTGGTGATGATCAAGAGGTGGTCAAGTAGTGGTCAAGTAGTGGTCAAGCGGTGGTCAAGTGGTTAAATGACCCCTTAAATTGTTGGGGAGAGTACGTGTAGTGACACGGTGATGATCAAAAGGTGGTCAAGTGGTGGTCAAGTGGTCAAATAACCATAAAATTGTAGAGGAGAGTGTGTCTTGTGATGCAGTGATGATCAAAAGGTGGTCAAGTAGTGGTCAATGAGTGGTCAATGGGTGGTCAAGTGGTCAAGTTACCCCTTAAATTGATTAGGAGAGTAAGTGTAGTGACACGATGATGATCAAGATGTGGTCAAGTAGTGGTCAAGTGGTGGTCAAGTGGTCGAGTGACCACATAAATTGCAGAGGAGAGTAGGTGTAGTGACATGGTGATGATCAAGAGGTGGTCAAGTTGTTAGGTCTAGAGGTTGGGGTGTCTCAGTCATGAAGTATCAAACTGTCTGCTGTGGGAAGGATGGCGCTGATCAGGGCGAGTAGGTTCTAATACGTTTATCGCTATTGTCTACAATTGGCGTGGTTGTATAGTAATAATAGTAGAGTTGTTTCGTAGTAATATTAGTCATCATCATCAAGGGTCATGTTAGGTGGTATTTGTAATGGTAGTAGTAGTAGTAGTAGTAGTAGTAGTAGTAGTAGTAGTAGTAGTAGTAGTAGTAGTAGTAGTAGTAGTAGTAGTAGTAGTAGTAGTAGTAGTAGTAGTAGTAGTAGTAGTAGTAGTAGTAGTAGTAGTAGTAGTAGCAATACCAACAATAGTACTAATTATCATTATCATCACGTGTATACATTTCCAATTCCCTCAACTGGTCCCGTAGAAGTGATTTCGAGACAGTAGAGATCTCCACACCATTGAACAATTCCGGGGTTTACTCACATCGAAATCCCCAATTACGGCATTACCTTCATTTAATGTGGTTACTCATAGTAGCCAACACCAGTATTAAGATTCGCCGCACCATCAGCAAGAGACTTATCGCCTGACATTGGTCATGATGACCCTCCAAAACTTGATCTCCGACAACCATGGATCAAATGTAATATATGGTAATATAGTAGTGGTAGTAGTATAGTGGTAGTAGTAGTATAGTAGTATTATAGTATAGTATGTATTATAGTAGTCGTGATTAGTAGTATGTCGTATAGCGGCGGCGCGGTGGTGGTGTGGTGGTGTTGTAATATTAGGAATTATTAGAATAGCGAGGTGCTTGTTGTTCACTACAGTATTTGTATATCGTATGTTATTATAAAGCTAGTTTGTGTTGTATCCGTGTAGTGTTACTGAAATTCTGTATTTTTATAGTTCTAAGAGGTGATGACGTCCATACCCACCACTCTATCATCTTATGGATAGTGTATCCGAGTGCAAACGAAAAAGGCGTCATGTGAATTATCGATCATTTTGCTCAAGCGCAGCATCCGGTGCATGCCCATAACGAGCAAACTCGATACGCCACTTAAAAGGCGAAACGACAATGCAAAATAGTCGTCGAATACAGTAGTAACGACAAAACTTATGAGGTCTCGTTCTCCTTCCATCATGGTCGACAATAGGCGCTCACTAACTTCACATAGGCTCACTCAATAAACATCATAGGATGATAAGCACCGACCCAATGTTGAAAAATGTCGGCCAATACAGAAATATTTCGTCACATGTATGCAACCTAGGAAATTTTTTATCTAACGGGACAGTAGTATTGCCCAGTAGGGAGGTTTTGAGAGCCATAAGGTGAAAATATAATCCAACAGAGAGGAATATCTCATTCCACTATAAAAGAAGAAAGTTCCTCAACCAAATGAAAGAAGTTAGACCAGAGTAGATAACAACATCGCAACCAACTTATGAAAATTAGGAAACTACTTTGTTGCACAAAGCAAAACCTAGGTCAAGTAGGAAAATCTGTTACCCAAAATGTAAAAATGTCGCCGAATACAGAGTCGGTTCAGTCCCTATGTATGCAAACTAGGAAAATTTGTTAGTTCGAACGGACATATATTGACGCACGTAGGGAAATTTTAGACAATAAGTGAAAGATATAATCCAAAGAATGAAATCGCATGCCACTTATAAAAAGAAGAAAAATTTCTCACCAAATGATAAAAGTTAGACCAAGTTATAGTACTCGCACCAAACTTATGAAAAAGTATGAAACTTTGTTTACCCAAAGCGAAAAACCTAGTCCAGTGTAGGAAATCTGTTTAGCCAAATGTAAAAAATGTCGCCACTACGAATACCTCGTCCTGCACGAGAGCAAACAACGAAAGTGTTAGCCAGATAGAAATATTGCCCAAGTAGGAAATTTGATAACCAATGGTAAAAAAAAAAAAGATCACCCAAAGAGAGGAATATCTCGGCCAAACTTATAAAACGTAGGAGACTAATGTGCCAAATGGGTAAAAAGTTAGGCCAAATACAGAAATATTTCAACCAAGACATATAAGAAAAATGAAAATTGATAAGCCAAACCGGGAAATATATTGACCAACTAGCGGAAATGTGTTACTCAAAGAGGAAAATAATGAACCAACTAACAGTACATCGCTCAAACTTATGGAAAGTAGGAACTTTGTTAGCCAATCGACGAATAAAAACCTAGTCAAGTAGGAAAATCTGTTAGCCAAGTAAAAATGTCGCCAACTACAGAAATAACCTCGTCCTGCACTATTAAAATTAGGAAAATTTGTAGCCAAATAGGTCAAAATATTGTCCCGGTAGAAATTTGATAGCCAAATGTTAAAAAAGAAGGATCACCCAAATAGAGGAATCTTCGTTCCGTCCTATCTAAAAAGTAGGAGAACTATGTGCCAAATGGGAAACGTTTAGGCCAAATACAGAAATATTTCAACAGAACTATAGAAAAAATAGTAAATTTATAACCAAATGGGAAATATATTGACTCAACTAGGGAATGGTTTAACCAAAGAGAAAAACTAATGACGCAAGTAACGAAATACATCGCTCAAGCTTATGAAAACTACGAACCTTGTTAGCCGAATGGAAGTAAAACTTGTCAGTAGGAGAACTCTGTTAACCATTGTGAATGTCGGCCAAATGCAGACATAGTTCGTGCCGCGTATTCACACAACGATGTTGTTAGCCAGATGGAAAAGTATTAACCATGTAACGAAAAATGTGATAGCCCAACGGGGAAAAAATATCAGACAAAGAGAGAAATAGCTCATTCCAACTTAGTAAATAAGAAGGAAAATTCTTCTCAACCAGATGAGAAAGTTATGACCACTATAGTAGTACATCGGGTCAACCACACTTATGCCAATAGGAACTTTGTTACCAACGAGATACAAAACCTTGTTCAAGTAGTGACAAATCTGTTAACCAGATGTAAAAAATGTCGGCCAATACGAGAATACCTCGTCCGCACGTATGCAACAAGTAAGTTTGTTAGCCAGATAGTAAATTATTGCCCAGTGGAGAATTTGATAGCCACATGTAGATCACCCAAATAGAGTAAATATCTCGGCCAGACTTATAAACAGTAGGCGAACTATGTGCCACAAGTGGACAAAAAAGTTAGTGCCAAATACAGAATATATTCACCAAGACATATAAAAATAGGCAAATTGATAACCAAGACGGGAAATATATTGACACTAGCGAATGTGTTTACGCAAAGAGGAAAGAATAGGACCAACTAACTAACGAAATCCATACGTCTCATACTTATGAAAACTCGAACTTTGTTAGCCAAATGGAAGCAAAACCTTGTCCAGTAGGAAAATCGTGTTAACCATTGTGGAAAACATGTCCGCCAAATGCAGGATAGTTTCGGCCACACGTATGCGAACAAGAGACGTTGTTAGCCAGATAGGAAAGTATTACCAAGTAAGTAAATGTTGATAGACCAAAGTGAAAAAATATCAGACAAGAGTGATATTCTCATCCAACTTATAAGAAAGCAGGAAATATTCCACCTAATGAGAACAAAGTTGACGCAACATGAGTAACCTCTCACTAAATCTTATGAAACGTAGAACTTGTTGTTGTAGCCAACGACAATAAAACCTAGTTCAGTAGGAAATCTGTAGCCCAACTGTACAAATGTCGCCGAAATACGAGATAAAGGTACCTCGTCGCACTTATTAAAATTAGAGAAAAATTTGTTAGCCAATATGTAAAAATATGCCCAGTAGATAAATTTGATGGCCAACATGTACATATTGTATATCACCGCAATAGAGGCATATCTCGGCCAGAGTTATAACAGTAGGAGAACTATTTGCCAAATGGAAAAAGTTAGGCCAAATACAGACATATCTCACAAACATATAAAAAATAGGAAAATTGATAACCAACGGGAACTTATTGACCAACTAGGGACATGTATACTCAAAGAGGAAAATAATGACCAAGTAACGAAATACATCCCTCAAACTTATGAAACTAGGAAACTTTGTTAGCAAAGTGACCTCGTCAAGTAGAAATCTGTTAGCCAATGTGAAAAATGTCGGACAAATGCGAATAGTTCGGTCACACATATGCAAACTAGGAAAGTTGTTAGCCAGATAGAAAAGTATTGGCCAAGTAGGTAATTTGAAAGCCAAAATTAAAAAAGATCACCAAGAGAGAAATATTGCGAACAATGTCGGCCAAATACAGAAATTTCTCAACCAAACTCATGAAAAGTAGGAACAACTTGTTACCCAAATAGAAAAAAATATTGGTCAAGTAAAGAAATAGCGGGGTCCAACCTATAAAAACATACCAACATTTGTTACACAACTTGGCCACTTGTTCTTACAAACTGCTCGCTGGCTCAAACAATCTGTCCTCTTGCTATTACAATCGGTCGACCTATCCTATCAACTCACACACTGACCCATAACAACTGTCCATTTTCCCCAACAACGTGTCCACCGACTCTCTCATATTATCGACTCGCCCTATCAACTTACCCACTGCCTCTAACAACTTCCCCACAGGGGCTCACAAAATTTCCACTTGTTTATTACAAATTGTCGACAGTCGCGCCACAAATTACCACTTACTCTTACAACTGTCCCAACTGCGCGCACAAAGGTGTCCACTTGTGATTTCACGGCCTCCTCATCACATAGATAAGTAGCCCTTATAAAATACAAATGTATCCACCAAGTCATACAGAAGTGTCCCCCATATTGTCATAAAAAAAAAATATTTGTGTGTGTAGGTAAGTTCATGTCTTTGGCAGTTCATATTTTGTAAATTCATTTCTTCAGCATAAGATTTGTGTAAGTTCACAGCCTCAGCATAAATTTTGTGTGTAAGTTCTGTCTTCGACAGTTCATGTTTTGCTAAGGCCTAGTTTAGTGAAAAGGCAGAAGTCTATTGGCTAGAATTTCAACCTGAGTGGTCAATTATTAACACTGCCTGTGGACAGCTATTCTTACCCATGCGCTAAAGTTGAGAAAATGAACTTCCGTTGAATGGAAGCTACCGCAGACTTGTCTTATTAAACCCCTCTGGAAGAAGTAGCGGCAGCTTAACCAGGAAAGATCGAATTAGTTATCCCCCCTTAGTCTGGGAATTATGAAAATATATGCTCACACAAGTCTGCCTCATTTGTTATCGTTTATATTTTTGTTTATATGACGTCAATGAGTATATCGCTTGTGTGAGCATATATTTTCATAATTCCCAGACTAAGGGGGGATAACTAATTCGATCTTTTCCTGGTTAAGCTGCCGCTACTTCTTCCAGAGGGTTTAATAAGACAAGTCTGCGGTAGCTTCCATTCAACGGAAGTTCATTTTCTCAACTTTAGCGCATGGGTAAGAATAGCTGTCCACAGGCAGTGTTAATAATTGACCACTCAGGTTGGAAATTCTAGCCAATAGACTTCTGCCTTTTCACTAAAACTAAGGCCTTAGCAAAACATGAACTGTCGAAGACATGAACTTACACAACAAAATTTATGCTGAGGCTGTGAACTTACACAAATCTTATGCTGAGAAATGAATTTACAAAATATGAACTGCCAAAGACATGAACTTACCTACACACACAAATATTTTTTTTTTATGACAATATGGGGGACACTTCTGTATGACTTGTGGGATACATTTGTATTTTATAAGGGCTACTTATCTATGTGATGAGGAGGCCGTGAAATCACAAGTGGACACCTTTGTGCGCGCAGTTGGGACAGTTTGTAAGAGTAAGTGGTAATTTGGGCGCGACTGTCGACAATTTGTAATAACAAGTGAAATTTTGTGAGCCCCTGTGGGGAAGTTGTTAGAGTCAGTGGGTAAGTTGATAGGGCGAGTCGATAATATGAGAGAGTCGGTGGACACGTTGTTGGGGAAAATGGACAGTTGTTATGGGTCAGTGTGTGAGTTGATAGGATAGGTCGACCGATTGTAATAGCAAGGAGGACAGATTGTTTGAGCCAGCGAGCAAGTTTGTAAGAACAAGTGGCCAAGTTGTGTTAACCAAATGTTGGTATGTTTTATAGGTTTGACCACGCTATTTCTTTACTTGACCAATATTTTTTCTATTTGTGGGTAACAAGTTGTTCCTACTTTTCATGAGTTTGGTTGAGAAATTTCTGTATTTGGCCGACATTGTTCGCAATATTTCTCTCTTTGGTTGATCTTTTTTCACATTTGGCTTTCAAATTTTCCTACTGGCCAATACTTTTCCTATCTGGCTAACAACTTTTCCTAGTTTGCATATGTGTGACCGAACTATTTCTGCATTTGTCCGACATTTTTCACATTTGGCTAACAGATTTCCTACTTGACGAAGGTTTTTTTTTTTTCACTTTGGCTAACAAAGTTTCCTAGGTTTTCATAAGTTTGAGGGATGTATTTCGTTACTTGGTCATTATTTTTCCTCTTGAGTAATACATCGTCCCTAGTTGGTCAATATAGTTCCCGTTTGGTTATCAATTTTCCTATTTTTTATATGTTTGTTTGAGATATGTCTGTATTTGGCCTAACTTTTTTCCCATTTGGCAAATAGTTCTCCTACTTTTTATAACTCTGGCCGAGATATTCCTCTATTTGGGTGATATTTTTTTTTTACATTTGCTATCAAATTTTCCTACTTGGGCAATATTTTTACTATTTGGCTAACAAATTTTTCCTAATTTTAATAAGTGCGGACGAGGTATTTCTGTATTTGGCCGACATTTTTTACATTTGGCTAACAGATTTTCCTACTTGACCTAGGTTTTTATTGTCGTTGGCTAACAAAGTTTCCTACTTTTCATAAGTTTAGTTGAGATGTTACTATATTTTGGTCTAACTTTTTCTCATTTGGTTGAGAATTTTCCTTCTTTTTATAAGTTTGGATGAGATATTTCTCTCTTTGTCTGATATTTTTTCACCTTTGGCTATCACATTTTCTTACTTGGTTAATACTTTTCCTATCTGGCTAACAACCTTTCCTTGTTTGCATACGTGTGGCCGAACTATTTCTGCATTTGGCCGACATTTTTCACAATTGGTTAACAGATTTTCCTACTTGACCAAGGTTTCTTCCATTTGGCTAACAAAGTTTCGTAGTTTTCATAAGTTTGAGCGATGTATTTCGTTAGTTGGTCATTATTTTTCCTCTTTGAGTAACACATTTCGCTAGTTTGGTCAATATATTTCCCGTTTGGTTATCAATTTTCCTATTTTTTATATGTTTGGTTGAAATATTTCTGTATTTGGCCTAACTTTTTCCCATTTGGCACATAGTTCTCCTACTTTTTATAAGTCTGCCGAGATATTCCTCTCTTTGGGTGATATTTTTTTTTTTACATTTGGCTATCAAATTTCCTACTTGGGCAATATTTTTACTATCTGGCTAACAACTTTTCCTTGTTTGCATACGTGCGGACGAGGTATTTCTGTATTTGGCCGACATTTTTTACATTTGGTTAACAGATTTTCCTACTTGAACAAGGTTTTTTATTCTCGTTGGCTAACAAAGTTTCCTATTTTTCATAAGTTTGGTTGAGATGTTACTATATTTGGTCTAACTTTTTCTCATTTGGTTGAGAATTTTCCTTCTTTTTATAAGTTTGGATGAGATATTTCTCTCTTTGTCTTGATATTTTTTCACCTTTGGGTATCACATTTTCTTACTTGGTTAATACTTTTCCTATCTGGCTAACAACCTTCGTTGTTTGCATACGTGTGGCCGAAACTATTTCTGCATTTGGCCGACATTTTTCACAATTGGTTAACAGATTTTCCTACTTGACCAAGGTTTCTTCCATTTGGCTAACAAAGTTTCGTAGTTTTCATAAGCTTGAGCGATGTATTTCGTTACTTGGTCATTATTTTTCCTCTTTGAGTAACACATTTCCCTAGTTGGTCAATATATTTCCCATTTGGTTATCAATTTTCCTATTTTTTTATATGTTTGGTTGAAATATTTCTGTATTTGGCCTAACTTTTTCCCATTTGGCACATAGTTCTCCTACTTTTTATAAGTCTGACCGAGATATTCCTCTATTTGGGTGATCTTCTTTTTTTACATTTGGCTATCAAATTTTCCTACTTGGGCAATATTTTTACTATTTGGCTAACAAATTTTTCCTAATTTTAATAAGTGCGGACGAGGTATTTCTGTATTTGGCCGACATTTTTTACATTTGGCTAACAGATTTTCCTACTTGACCTAGGTTTTTATTGTCGTTGGCTAACAAAGTTTCCTACTTTTCATAAGTTTGAGCGATGTATTTCGTTAGTTGGTCATTATTTTTCCTCTTTGAGTAACACATTTCGCTAGTTGGTCAATATATTTCCCGTTTGGTTATCAATTTTCCTATTTTTTATATGTTTGGTTGAAATATTTCTGTATTTGGCCTAACTTTTTCCCATTTGGCACATAGTTCTCCTACTTTTTATAAGTCTGGCCGAGATATTCCTCTCTTTGGGTGATCTTTTTTTTTTTTTTACATTTGGTTATCAAATTTTCCTACTTGGGCAATATTTTTCCTATCTGGCTAACAACCTTTCGTTGTTTGCCTACGTGCGGACGAGGTATTTCTGTATTTGGCCGACATTTTTTACATTTGGCTAACAGATTTTCCTACTTGACCTAGGTTTTTTCGCTTTGGCTAACAAAGTTTCCTACTTTTCATAAGTTTGGTTGCGATGTTACTATACTTGGTCTAACTTTTTCTCATTTGGTTGAGAATTTTCCTTCTTTTTATAAGTTGGAATGAGATATTCCTCTCTTTGGATTATATTTTTTCACTTATGGCTCTTAAATTTCCCTACTTGGTCAATATATGTCCCGTTCGACTAACAAATTTTCCTAGTTTGCATACATGTGGACGAACTATTTCTGTATTTGGCCGACATTTTTTACATTTGGGTAACAGATTTTCCTACTTGACCTAGGTTTTTTCGCTTTGGCTAACAAAGTTTCCTACTTTTCATAAGTTTGGTTGCGATGTTACTATACTTGGTCTAACTTTTTCTCATTTGGTTGAGAATTTCCTTCTTTTTATAAGTTGGAATGAGATATTCCTCTCTTTGGATTATATTTTTTCACTTATGGCTCTCAAATTTCCCTACTTGGTCAATATATGTCCCGTTCGACTAACAAATTTTCCTAGTTTGCATACATGTGGACGAACTATTTCTGTATTTGGCCGACATTTTTCACATTTGGGTCGGTGCCTTATCATCCTATATGTTTATTTGAGTGAGCCTATTGTGAAGTTAGTGAGCGCCTATTTGTCGACCATGATGGAATGGAGAACCGATGACCTCATAAGTTTTGTACGTTACACTGTATTCGACGCTATTTTGCCTTGTCGTTGCCTTTTAAGTGGCGTATCGATGTTTGCTCGTAATGGGCATGCACCCCGGATGCTGTCGCTTTGAGAAATGATCGATATCTCACAATGAGCCTTTTTCGTGGCACTGGAGACACTATCAATAAGATGATAGAGTGGTGGGTTATGACGTCATCACCTCTTAGAACTATAAAATACAGATATTTCAGTAACACCTTACATGGCATACAACACAAACTAGCTTTATACTACATACGATATACAAATACTTAGTGAAACAACAAGCACCCTCGCTATTCTACTACTCCTACTATTACCACCACCACCACCACCACCACCGCCGCCGCCGCTACTACTACTACTACTACTACTACTACTACTACTACTACTACTACTACTACTACTACTACTACTACTACTACTACCACTACTACTACTACCACTACTACTATTACCAATATTATTACTATTTGTATCCATGGTGTCGGAGATCATAGTTTATGGAGTGTCATACTGACCAATGTCAGGCGATAAGTCTCTTGCTGATGTTGGTGACTATTACTACTGGTGCTATTGGTACTATGAGTACCACCATTACATGAAGGTAATGCCGTTAATTGGGGATTTCTGTATTGTGAGTCAACCCCGGAATTGTTCAATGGTGTTGGAGATCGCAATGTGTGGGTGGTACGTCCGTTGGTAAGACACGTGACGATGATGATAATTAGTACTATTGTTGGTATTGCTACTACTGGTACTACTACTACCGTTATAAATATCACCTAACATGCCCCTTGATAATGATGACTAACATTACTACGAAACAACTCTACTATTATTACTATACAACCACGCCAATTATAGACAATAGCGATAAACGTATTAGAACCTACTCGCCCTGATCAGCGACATCCTTCCCAGAGCAGACAGTTTGATACTTCATGACTGAGACACCCCAACCTCTAGACCTAACAACTTGACCACCTCTTGATCATCACCATGTCACTACACCTACTCTCCTCTACAATTTATGTGGTCACTCGACCACTTGACCACCGCTTGACCACCACTTGACGAGTACTTGACTACATTTTGATCATCTTCGTGTCACTACACGTACTCTTCCCATCAATTTAAGGGGTAACTTGACCACTTGACCACCCCTTGACCACTCCTTGACCACTACTTGACCACCTCTTGATCATCACCACATCACTAACTGTACCCTCCCATACAATTTAGGGGGGTCATTTAACCACTTGACCACCCCTTGACCACCTCTTGACCACTACTTGACCACCTCACGATCATCACCAACTTACTACACTCACTTTCCCTGACAATTTAAGGGGTCACTCGACCACTTGACCACATCTTGACCACCACTTGACCACACCCTGACCACCACTTGACCACCTCTTGATCATCACCACGTCACTACACGTACTCTCCCCAACAATTTAAGGGGTCATTTAACCACTTGACCACCCCTTGACCACCGCTTGACCACCTCTTGACCACTAATTTACCACCCTTTAATCATCACCATATCATTACAACTACTTTCCCCGACAATTTAAGTGGTCACTCGACCACTTGACCACTACTTGACCACTGCTTGACCACTAATTTACCACCCTTTAATCATCACCATATCATTACAACTACTTTCCACTAATATTTTCCTCACTTGACCACCACTTGACCACTGCTTGACCACTGCTTGACCACTAATTTACCACCCTTTAATCATCACCATATCATTACAACTACTTTCCACTAAAATTTTCCTCACTTGACCACCGCTTGACCACTGCTTGACCACTAATTTACCACCCTTTAATCATCACCATGTCATTACAACTACTTTCCACTAAAATTTTCCTCACTTGACCACCACTTGACCACTGCTTGACCACTGCTTGACCACTAATTTACCACCTCACGATCATCACCATATCATTACAACTACTTTCCACTAAAATTTTCCTCACTTGACCACCACTTGACCACTGCTTGACCACTGCTTGACCACTAATTTACCACCTCACGATCATCACCATATCATTACAACTACTTTCCACTAAAATTTCGTCACTTGACCACCACTTGACCACTACTTGACCACTGCTTGACCACTAATTTACCACCTCACGATCATCACCATATCATTACAATTACTTTCCACTAAAATTTCGTCACTTGACCACCACTTGACCACTACTTGACCACCACTTGAGCACGTCATCGCACACCCTTACCTGTAATTTAAGGGGTCACTTGACTATGTTTTGGTTTTTTTTTTTCTTCTTTTTTTTTTTTTTTTTCTTCTTTTCTATATATGTTTTATTAAAATTATTATATACCTTACTTGAGTCGTTTGTTTTCTTTATTGATGTTTTATGTTGTATTTTTTTTTATGTCGTACCTATAATTACTTGACCACGCACGCCACCTATGATGAGTCACTAGACCACGTCACCTATGATGAGTCACTAGACCAGGCCGCCTCTGACCACCTACTTAAAATACCTGAAGAGTTATCGCCCTTTGTGGTGGAATATCGATTTCCACCACCACCACAAAAATGCGCTGGATAACCACGTTACTACACTACTATTGTGGTATTTCGCTCTTCCTAGTGACGACCATAACATGGGTCTTTTTACAATTTAATTCTAACCCCAGTTGCTCACTGTGTACAACAACCGCATCTACTAATTGTTGCAGATCCTGCTCATTGTCTGCAGTCAATACTGTATCATCTGCATATCTAATGTTATCGATGTTTCGTCCTCCAATGCTGATTCCATTTATATCTTCTACATTTCTGAAAATATTTTCACTATATTGGGAAAAAAGATCTGGAGACATTACACATCCCTGCCTAACACCTCTCTTAATAGACTGATATTGTCCCACTTCATTATCAATCCTTATGGCAGCTTGTTGTTTCCAATATATGTTTATTTTTATAAGTCTAATGTCTTTCCCATCAATTAGTAGATCTACAAGCATATCCACCATGTTGACATGTCTTAACTCTATCAAAAGCCTTTGTGTAGTCAATAAAGCAAAGATGTATATCCTTGTTTACTTCTATAGCAATAATTGAATAATTGTTCGCAGCACATATATATATATATATATATATATATATATATATATATATATATATATATATATATATATATATATATATATATATATTTGCCATTGCTTTCTGAGCGGCCGGCTCAGTTATCCCGCAAGTCACCAGCGGGGGTAGAACCGCTTCCAGTTCTCGCCGGCGACGAGACTCTGCGTGATAAAACAGATTACGGAGAAAGTGGTGTAACCCCTCGGCCAGAGAGACCGGCATTTGATCAATGTAGCACTGAAGAAATCGTATGTTCAACTCGATTGACAGTGGTATGTTAGCAAAGATATAAACGTTAACTGGTTACCGCTGTTAGTTTGATATATGTAAGAGTCAATAATAGTGTGGATCAAGTTATTCTGAATTGAGTAGGTTGTGGGGACACACAAATGAAGACCAGTACAAACTAACTGGATGGGGATGATACGGACGATTGAAATGCTCAGTGACAACTGTTGATAATCTGCCTGATGTTTGTAAGATTCAGTGTATGTGTGAGATAGGTGAATAAGAAGTGGACACTATGAAAGCCGGATGTGAAGTAATTGTTCTCTGAGGCAGTACAATAAAATTATTAATCATTATTTGTGTCAGCATCAAAAGAATTAAGTTCCCTTAATGTTATTGTACCGTGTGTTATTTAATGCAGATGTGTATATGCAAGGACAGTTCTTCACAAATGTTTCTCATTTCACAGATGTAATCAAGCGATACTAGAAGTGTGTTGCATCTTGGTTTACGACAAAACTACATACTGCCAAACATTTCTAATGCTGATGTTCCTCCATACCATGTGTCAAACTATCCAACATCGTCTCTCTTGACCTTTTCTCCATGTTTAACATTTTTATGAGACTGCTCATGACACGTGTCAGTGTATGTGTGTGAGTAAAGTGTGGGAGTTTGTTCATACTAGTTTCAATACTAACGTGAGATATTTTGTATGTGTCTAGATGTGAGGAAGTGTGAGTGTATGTGGAGGATGTGTGTGAGTGTGGGGATATGTGTGGGTGGGGTGTGTGTGTGTGTGGGTATGCGTTTGGATGGGTTGGGGTGTGTGGGTTTTGGTGGGTAGTGGTATTTGTGGGTGTTGGTCGGATGTGTGGATGGATGTGTGGGGGTGAAAGTAGGGGTGTTGGAATGGAATGGGTGTTGGGGATGTGTGTATGGGTGGAGGATATGTGTTTGGGACGGATGCGGGGGATGTGTGTTTATGTTGGTGGAGATGTGTGGATGGTTTGAGGAAGTATGTGTGGGAGGCGGGGTTGTGTGGGTAGGGGATTGTGTTGGGTGGATTGGGGATGCAAGGGCGGGTGGGGAGAAGTGTATGGTGTGTGGGTTTGAGATATGTGTGCTTTGTGTTGGTGGGGGATGTGTGAATGATGTGTGGGTGGAGGGTATGTTTGTGGTGGTATGGGTGGAGGATAGTGTGTGGTGTGGGGGATGTGTGTGATGGGTGCGGGGAATGTGCGTATTGGTGGGGTATATGTGTGGGTGAGTAGGGGATTGTGGTGGTTGGGGGAAGTATGTGGGGGTGTGTGGGTGGGAGATGTGTGTGTGTGGATGGGGAATGTGTGGGTGGGGGTGTGTGAGTGGCTTAGGGATGTGTAGGTGGGTGAGGGAGTTGTATGTGTCGGGGTGGGATGTTTGAGTGGGTGGAGGATGTGTGTGGGTAGGGGTATTGTGATCGAGAGATGTTTGGTTGGGGATGGGTGGGTGGGGGTATGTGGGTGCGTAGTGGAGGATGTATGCGTGAGTGAGTGTCTGTTGGTGGACGGGTAGGGAATGCGAGTGTGGGTGGGGAGAGGTGTGTGGTGTGTTGGTTGGAGATATTTGTGGGTGAGGTATGTGTGTGTGGGTGGGGGATTTTTGTGGTGTGTGAGTGGGGGTATGTGGGGTGGATGGGTAAGGGTATCTGTGTGGGTGGGAATATTGTGTGGTATCTTGGTGGGGGATATGTGTGTGGTGTGTGGATTGGGGATAGTGCGTGGTAGGGGGTGTATGTGATGTGCGGGTGGGGGATTATGTGGTGGGGGATTAGGTTATGGCATGTGTGGGTGGGTGGAAGTTGTATGTGTGGGTGGTGGGGGTGTGTGTGAGTGGATTGGGGATGTATGGGTGATTAGGGAGATGTGTGTGTGGGGCGGGGGGGGGGGGGGGTAGGGACATGTTAGTTGGTGGGGATGTATGTGTATGGTTTGGGGATGTGTGAGTGGATGTGCGATGTGTGGGTTGGTGGGGGATTGTGTGCATGAGTGGGGAATATGTTGTCGATGGAGATGTGGCTGGGGGATGGGTAGTTTGAAGTGTGGGTGGGGAGAGAATGTGTGGGTTAGGATGTGTATGTGGATGGGCGTGGGATGTGTGGGTTGGTGGGGGAATGTTTGTGGGTGGCGAGTGTGTTTTGGTTGGGGGATCAGGTGAGGGCAGTGTGTGTGGGTGGGGATGTGCGGGAGGGGGATGGGTCGGTTGGTGGGGTATGTAAGTGTCCCTTGGTTTGCGTGTTTGTGGGTAGGTGGGGGTGTGTATGTGTCCCTTGGTGCGCGTGTGTGTGGGTAGGTGGGGGTGTTGTGTGGGTGGGGTGATGTATGGATAGGTGGGAGATGGCCCTCATAACATGGTAATTAGCCTTGTTTATGTTTACAACATTCATTTCACAATATTTATTTTTCTTCCTATGTAAATGTATAATGCTCTTGATGAACGAAAAACGAGTGATTGAAAGGGCCGAATGTAAGACGGGCCTGCGTTGCCCAATTTGTGACCCTAATAAAGTTGATTTGATTTGATTTGATTTGATTTTCCCTGCCTTTTCTTCCCTCCAACTTTAATCTGTTGCCAGAGTAGTCTAACCGTGCATCTTTACCACACCCGCACAGTCAAACACACTCACACTCTACTCATACATATTGACTGTTTTCAGTCCAGTGTGGTTCTGACGTCACCACGTATTCTCCATAAATGTTCCGGAATGTATCTTTGAGGAAATAAAGATTGCTTCCTTGAGGCAGTAAATATTGCTTTCGTAACAGGCGCCATATTAATCGTCGTCTGCAGAACGCAAACCAAAAATATGGTCTAGCAGGATATTTCCATTTTATCCTCTTCTTCTGTCGCTTCTCATTATCCTCGATCGGAGTAAGGACAACTCGCGCCAAACTGTCTTCATCTTGCTATCTGTGGCAGCTCGCTTCATGCCCTCCCCATATTATACATCTCTTTATGTAATTCTCTTCTCCGTGTGCTTCAGGCCCCTCGTTATTTTCTTTCCCATGCTGACCCAACAGCAGGACTTTCTATTTCCATTATTAAAACTAATTTTCTTAATGTGTGCCCTATCTTGTGTCAGAACATTTTCCTCAATTTTTGGTTCACTGGAATCTGTATAGATCTTTTCCTAAACATTGCATTGGTGATTCTGTCATACAATATTAGTCATATACTGATCCGTACAATTATCTCGGAACAGTCATAACATCTGATGGGAGATGCATTGAAGAGATTAGAACAAGAATCACCATGGCGAAAGTAGCCTTTAGCAAGATGAAAAACATTCTGACCAATAAAAAGATGTCAATTGAAACGAGAAAAAGAGTGTTGAGGGGATACATAGAGCCTGTTCTTTTATATGGATGTGAAACTTGGACAATGTGCAGTCAAGCTGAAAACCATCTGATGGCTGCAGAAATGTGGTTTCTGAGGAAAATGCAAAGAATACCATGAACAGACAGAAAAACCAATGACCAAGTACTACGGGAGACCAATGAAAATCGCAAATTGATTAGAGAAATTAGACGTAGACAGTCAAAATGTTTTGTACATGAGAAGAAATGGATTGGAGAACTTAGTGACAACTGGCAAGATCGAAGGGTACAGACCAAGAGGAAGACCGAGAGGAAAATACCTGGATGGCTTCGCCACATGGCATGGACGAGACAGGAACACTGAACTGATCCATGACGCTGGTGATCGAGTGAAATGGCGAGTCATGACCGCCCACGCTTTCCGGCATGGCACATGATTGATTGATTGACTGCACGGTCACTAGGTAATGAATGCTTGTAGTTTAATGGTATGCGTTTAGTCTTACTCCGTATTTCTGGTACATAGAGCCGTACTTATTTAACGATGGACTCTGCCTCATGTACTCTCATGCCAATGTGTCTGCAATGTCCATCGTCGTGCTGGACCATAAGTCCCTCGTCCTCCAGGAGACATGCCTTCTATCATCGTTCTTGCCAAGCCACTGAGATGTCTTCTTCTTCTCTTCTTTGCGTTCATCCGGAGTGATTTTTTCAGATGTGATTGCGGTGTGTCTGGTTAGGCACCTTCGGGTCGAAACCCTCAGGCCAACACATCCGACTTTTAGCGTGCATTTTTGACCAGGTTAGCAATCCTGGGAGACTCTCACTTTTGTGGTACCGTCCACATCTCAGCTGGTCAAGTTGGAACAGTCGAAGACTACACGGTCATCCCTCAAGTGAAGGCAGGGACAGTCCATAGCATTTTCCGCCATCCTGGGTGGCTTCCATAATTGCAGAGCCGGCACATAACGCTCTGGTGCTGGGTTTACCGAGGGAATCGTCACGTCCTGCTCATGGCTGTTTTAATTCCTCACTTCAATATATTGGGCATTTCGCTCGCCCTGGGCCGTTCCTGCACAAACCAGTCAGCTCTGCGGTTGGTTTCCACTAAGCGAGTTTTCGGACATGTGCTTGTCCCTGTACCCATCAGAGCTGTTCCAGGCACGGCGGACATTCGGAAAACTACCTAGTCAGAGCTGTTCCGAACAAGAGCGGCATTCGGAAACTAGGTAGTCAGAGCTGTTCCTAGCACGAGAGACATTCGGACGAGACATTTCACTCGGACGTAATTGCGTAGTGTCAATTTTTAGTTTGCCACCCGTAGGACGACACTTCCGACTTCCGGCGGGCATTTTTTAATGAGGTTAACCTTCCTCTGATTTCGAGGCACGTTAGACTGTTGTGATGTCGCCCACATCTCAGCTGGTCAAGATAGAACGACCAACGACATCGCGGTCGGCCCTCAAGGGAAGGCAGGGGCAGACAATGGGCAGTCCCTCGCTATCCAAGGAGGCTTCCATAATTGCAGAGCCGGCACATATTGCTCCGAGACTGGGCTCACCCGAGGAGTTGCCACGTCCTGCTCATGGCTGCTTTAGTTCCTCACTTCCATGTATTGGGCATCTCGCTTGCCACTGGTCGCTCAAGTGAGCTCCAGGGGCGGTCAGACTGCGGGCGACATCCACTCGGTAAGCTTTTGCTTTTGACTTTGGACCACGCAATAGGTTCGCTCGCCGTGCGTTCCATTTCGCGTTATTGAGACGTTTCTCCACTTTTATCTACACTCTCTATGAGTTAGATACAGACAGTTTTCGTAACCATTTCCTTCGACTGGGGCATTTTACTGACTTTTTGTACTCGCTCACGAGGTAGGCTACATGTGCTGCCGGCTCAGCACCTTACCTTCGTGCAGCAGTCAGTGAGAAACGGCCAGGCCATCTCATCCGGGAATCCAACATATCCCTCAGCTGAGAGCCTTCAAACAAGTGTCAGAACTGGGCATGTAGCTTGCTCAGTATCTCGATTCCAATTTTTCGGTAGGTGGATATCGGCCCGACTCTCAGATCCGAGGGTCTGTGGCTTAGAGGCGTTCAGCCTAAACCCTCGACAGAGAGCCTTAGAGTATTGTCCGAAACAAGAACTGCCTTCATGCGCCTGATTTAAACTTTTGACTGCTATCCTCAGTCTCCTGCAGAGCAGCAGGTTGTGTCTCTCTTAGTCTGGTCCCTATCCCATACGCTGTCCGATATGTAGTTTTCACCCATCGGCAAGCACATGGGGTCAACGGGACACTCAAGCTCCCCCACCACGGCAAGGTGGAGACACATCGGGGGAGACTGAGATGTCTAGTATGACCGAATTAGTTCAGTTTTGTGAGTCACCATGTTGTTACCGGTCTCCCTGGCCAAGGTGTTAGCGACATCGCTCGTAATCCCGTATATCCACGTGGGGAAAACAGCAGCTGCGAGAATCGGCAGCGGTTCGCGCCGCGCCGGTAACTTACGTTGGTATGTGAGCCGGTCGTTCAGAAAGCAATGGCAAACAACTGAACGTAAAACGTGCCTTGTACACCAACAGCAGCTGAAATATGCTGGTGTTGACTGCAACGTCATGTAAGGGATATGCAACATTAACATAATAATAAAAATAAAAAATAAATTTAAACAAAATATGTTGTTCATAATCTAATTTTCTTCGAAGTTCAGATATTATAGAATGTCACCATGTTTTAGTCTTCTTGGTCCAGAATATTCTAAGAAATTTCTTGTACATATAAGCTCAAAAGTCCAAAATCTTCTTTGGTGATTGCAAAATAGTCTATGACTCACATTCGTTTGTTGCCCCAGGAAAGATGTGTGTTCTCACATATGTTGCTTTCATTTGTTTGTTGGTGTCATGCCATTGATTCTTAACAGATTCAGGGCCAAACAGAAGGTAAGTTTGGGCAAACCATGATGCACAATCAAATGAGCAAATATTATAATGTAAATTATCGTTCACTGAGCATTTAAATTGCGGAAGATGCCACGAAGCAAAACAGATAACACGATGAGAAACGTTTAGCGATATATTGTCCTTTTCTCCAAATGGGAGGTTATATTTGGCGATATATTATCCTTCGGCACTGAAATGTTGATACTGTTTAACATCTGCATTGCTATGGCCAGTCTACGTATGTCTTCTTCTATCGATCTCCATTGTGTTTTTTTTTTATTATAGAGTCCTTGGTATCCAAAGATTGTACACACACACACACACACACACACACACTATTTATTATTATCATTGTCTTCATTTTGATTAATTACCACAACGAATTCTCAAGACTTATTTTCTTTTCCTTATACATTCACATCTAGTAACAGAACAAGAGAACGAACATCATCTGCACATTATAATACTTGTGAATGAAATCTGAGAACAATTCAGACATAAATACCCACTCAACCAGTCCCACAACCTCATCATTTGCTTTATATATCCCGAATGGTCATATGTACAGACTGACGATATATCGCCACACTAGGGTCATCGTGTGCAGTTTCAATACTCAGTCAACGGAAATTTACATTCTATTACTTGTT
The DNA here is from genome assembly GCA_014155875.1 of Cepaea nemoralis. Classification (NCBI taxonomy): domain Eukaryota; kingdom Metazoa; phylum Mollusca; class Gastropoda; order Stylommatophora; family Helicidae; genus Cepaea; species Cepaea nemoralis. The sequence continues at coordinate 136,530 of JACEFZ010021431.1, forward strand.
TATTTGATTGTTTTCAATGTTTGGCCAGACCTACTCTTTGCTTGGTACTGAATCAGTTATAACGGCAAACGGCGAGAAAAACAAAAGCGATTCTTCTGGTGTGTACGCAAAACTTCTGACAAATAAGCAGATCCTTTTAAACGCTTTAATAAAAGTTTGCAGATCCGTTTGTTTACACGCTTTGAGACAAGTTCATCATCATCATCAAGTGCCGTGCCGGCTGGCGTAGGCGTTCATGGCTCTCCATAGATCTCGGTCTTTGGTTTTCTGGATCAACTCTGCTGCTGATATTCCTCCATGCCACCGTATCAATCCATCCAGCATCACTTCTCTTGGTCTACCTCTGCCTCTCTTCCCCTCGATCTTTCCAGTTGTTACGATGTTCTCCAATGCCTCTCTTCTCATCACATGACCGAGGAAAGCTGTTTGTCTCTGTCTTATTGTTGTATATAATGTTCTAGTTTCATTAGCCTGTTTCAGGCAGTCGTCGTTAATTACTCTGGCAGTCCAAGGAATTCGCAACATTCGTCTCAGGAACCACATCTCTGTTGCTTCTAATTTCTTCTTAATTTGTTCATTTACATTCCAAGATTCACTGCCATACAGCAAAACTGGTTCTACATAGCATTTCAGCACTCTCTTTCTTACATTCAGTGACAGTGACTTATTGCATAAGATACTCTTCATTTTATGAAATGCGGCTTTTGCCTGCCCTATTCTGCTCCTAATCTCTGTTGTACATCTTCTATCTGATGTTATAAATGCCCCTAGGTATCTAAAATTATCAACTTAGTTAAGGATTTTCCCTTCTATTTCTATGTCACATTTTGGTGTCACCATTTTCTTTGATATTACCATTGTTACTGTTTTCTTGATATTCAAGTTGAGTCCTTTCCTTGCACTCTCTGTTACTACAACGTCTAATAATTGTTGTAGGTCTGTTGAATTATCCGCCACCAATACTGTGTCATCTGCATAGCGTATATTATTTATATTATAACCTCCAACTAGTATTCCTGGCATCTCTTTGATCTCTCTCATTATTACTTCGCTATACAGGGAGAAAAGATCTGGTGACAAGACACACCCTTGTCGTACTCCTAGCTTTATCTGTTCGTAACTACCCTCTTTATTTCCCATTTTAATTGCTGCTACTTGGTTCCAGTAAATATTCTTTATTATTCTTAAATCTTTTCCATCAGTGTTGATATCTTCCAACATTTTAATCAGTTCATCATGTTTTACTTTATCAAATGCCTTAGTATAATCTATGAAGCACAAATATATGTCCCTCTGTTTCTCTATTGACCTTTCTATTAGTGTCCGCAATGTATAAATTGCATTGTTTGTGCCCTTTCCTTCCACAAATCCATACTGTTCTTCACTAATTTCCATTTTTATTTTCTTTTTGGTTCTTCTCATTATGATTCTGAGTAGAAGCTTAGTGATATGGTTTATAAGGTTAATTGTACGAAAATCTTCACAATCAATTGCTCCTGGTCTTTTTGGTATAGCTATAAATACAGATTTCAGCATATCACTGGGTAAATATCCACTGCTGTAAATATCATTCAACATTTTGGTTAATATATCTACTCCAAATTCTCCCAATACTTCTAATTCTTCTATTGTGATTTCATCTGGCCCAGCTGTTTTTCCTTTCTTCATACGTTTCATAGCGTCAGCGACTTCTTCTTTCAGAATAGGTGGACCTTCTAAGTTACTATCTTCTGTTAATTCTGCCCTTTCTCCTTCATATAATTCTCTTATATACTCATTCCACCTCTTCATTATAGCATCTTCCTCTAATATTATCTTTCCTGTTTTTGATTTCAAACACCCTGTATTTATTCTTATTTTTTTTCCTGTAAGCTCACTGATTTGTCTGTGCATATTTTTGTATATTTAATGGAATTTAATTCAATTTTTTTGCATTGCTCGTTTAACCAACTTTCTTTAGCCTTCCCACATTTATCTTTTTTTTCTTTATTTATCTTAGCGTATTCGTGTTTGTCATTTTTATACTGTTTTCTTTTGTCAATCAGGTTTAAGATATCTTCATTCATCCATTTTTTCTTAGCTATTTTGCCTCTCTCTAGTAATACTTCTTTGCTAGTTTGATGAATGGAGTCCCTTAACATTTCCCATTGTTCATCTATACTCTGTATTTTAGTTATTGCATTGTACCTATTTTTCACAGTCACTCTGTATTGTTCTTGCATTTCTTTATCTATTTTTAGAACCTCTTTATTAAGTCTCATGTTCTTAACCATTTTTTTCCCTCTCTTTAATCTTACTTTTATTTGTCCACATAGTGGTACATGATCACTATTACAGTCAGCACCAGGCATTGTCTTTACATTAATTAAAGCATTCTAAATCTTTTATTAATTAGTATGTAGTCAATTTGGTTGCGTATTTTCTTATCAGGGCTTATCCATGTGTACAGTCGTCTTTTATGGTGTTTAAACCATGTGTTTCCAATTATCATATCATTGATATTTGCCCATTCTATTAGCTTTTCCCCTCTTTCATTTCTTGTACCTAAACCATAATTCCCCACTACATCCTCCATTTTTCCCTTTCCTACTTTTGCATTAAAATCACCAAGTATTATCTTTATTTCTTGTGATCCAATTTGAGCCATCGCCATTTCTATTTCGTCGTAAAAGTGTTGTATTTCTTCATCACTACTGCTTGCTGTTGGTGCATATACTTGTAAAATATTTATGTCTATTGGTTTGCCTTTGATTTTTACCATAATAACTCTATCTGAAATACACCAGTATCCATTAATTGACTTGGCTGTTTTTTCGTCTAATATTATTCCTACACCTTTTTCATGTGTATCCCCTCCAGAATAAATTATTGTGTGATTGTCAGCTATAATGTTGCCCGATCCCTTCCATCTCATCTCACTAACGCCTAGTATATTCATTTTCATGCTATCCATCTCTCTTAGAACATTGGTCAACTTTCCTAGCTCATTTAATGTCCTAACATTCCATGTTCCTACTCTAAATTTATTTATTTTAGTTAAGATTTTGCCATCAGTAGCTGGATGACGGTCTGGTGTCACCTGTGGCTCATGACTGTCCCTACCGGACGAGGATGCCCTAAGACAGCCATTAACGTCCTTCACTAACTTTGATTTATGTTTTGCCATGAAGTCTTGGGAAGATAATGTGGTGGTTTCCCCTTGCCTTCCACATTCACATGGTGGTCTTTTTACCTCTGCTTTTGACAGCCATTTCCGACTGCAAGGACAAGTGAGTGCCCTGCTCTGCTCAGCTGCAGAGTTGTCCACTTATTCCGGTGGATACTCGGTCCCCAGAGCTGTGTTAGCCACACCGTAGTGTGTTTCCATCCTCTACCGCGGGGAGGTGCAGTTGGGATTTTCCCTTCATAAAGTTATGGTCTCTGACCAAAACTCTCCAGTACTTTTAGAGGACAAGACAAGTTAGCAGATCATTTTATACACTTTGAGACAAGTTACCAGATCATTTTACACGCTTTAAGACAAGTTAGCAGATTATTTTACGCGCTTTAAGACAAGTTAGCAGATCCTTTTACACGCTTTAAGACACGTTAGCAGATCCGTTTACACCCTTTACGACAAGTAAGAAGATCCTTTTACACGCTTTATGACACGTTAGCAGATCCGTTTAGACGCTTTAAGACAAGTTAGCAGATCCGTTTGCACGCTTTAACACGCAGCTTGTCCCATTTAGGGCTAGATACATAGTATTAACATATTTATCGGTACTAGGCTGTAAGAGTGTGTGTATGTGTGTATGTGTGTGTAAGTGTATGTAAGTGTGTATGTGTGTATGTGTGTGTAAGTGTAAAGAGGATGTGTGGGTGGGGGATGGGTGTGTGGATTAGGATGATTATGTGGGTGGGCTGGGGATGGGTTGGTGGGGGATGTTTGTGTGGGTGGGCAGTGTGTTTGGGTTGGGGGAACAGGTGAGGGCAGTTTGTGTGGGTGGGGGTTGTGCGGGAGGTGGATGGGTCAGTTGGTGGGGTATGTATGTGTCCCTGGGTGTGTGTGTGTGTTGGTAGGTGGGGTGTGTATGTGGGTGGGGTGATGTGTGGGTAGGTGGGATATGGGCCTCATAACATGGTAATTTGCCTTGTTTATGTTTACAACATTCATTTCACAATGTTTTTTTCTTCTTCCTATGTGAATGTATAATTCTCTTGATGAACGAAAGATGAGTGATTGGAAGGGCCGAATGTAAAACGGGCTTTCGTACCCAATTTGTGACTCTTTTAAAATAAAGTTGATTTGATTTAAGTGTGTATGTGTGTATGTGTGTGTAAGTGTCTGTAAGTGTGTATATGTTTGTGTGTGCATGCACGCATGAGTGGATGGTCTTGTGACACTTAAAACTATAAAGAATACCACCAAAGAACATCAAGATAGGTCCAGCACTACTTAAAACGGACACATAAATTAGAGAAAGGTTCAAGTTTACTGTACAAATGTCAACTGTCATTTACAAACTAACTAACGAACAACCTTTATTTTCAATGGGTTACAAACTGGGCACGCAGGCCCGTCTTACATTCGGCCCTTCCAAACACTCATCTTTCGTTCATTTATTGTGCTTGTTACATTCACATAGGAAAACAACTTTTTCAACAGTATGTTGTAAACATAAATAATGCATATTACCATGTCATGGCCAGTGATATGCAGACACACGGACATAAGGACATTCCTGAACACACACGCAATCATGCATATCTGCATACATACTTACATCACTTGCACAAACTCTCAGGTATGCACACACTCAATAACATACAAATACAGACTCCCTCGCATATACTCCACGCATGCATACATACACACAAACATATACACAAACATACACGAATATACACACACATATACACACATACTTGGTGACAACAGGCAAGATCGAAGGGAAGAGACCAAGGGGAAGAGCGAGAAGTAAATACCTGGATGGCTTGGCCACATGGCATGGTCGAGACAGGAACACGGAGCTGATCCACGACTCAGGTTATCGAGTGAGATGGCAGAGTATGACCGCCCACGCTTACTGGCATGGTACACGATGGATGGATGGACACACATACACACGTACATACGTACATATACACACGCACATACGTACGCGCATGCACACATACCACACACACTTATACACACACACTTTTACACACACACTTATACATACATACACACAGGTACTCTTACACACACAAACATACACACACACACACACATGTGCACACACATATAAAACATACACACATACTAACACATACACACACATATACACGCACAAGCACACGCATATACACATGTACACGCACATACACACATACATGACCACACATACATATACATACACACATACACACGAACATACACACATAAAGTCAGATACACACATACATTCATGCATACACATACACACATGCGAACACATACACGAAAATACACACATGAATATACACATACATGCACGAACACACATACACACGAATATACACACATGCACACATATGCACAAGCACCCACATACATACACAAGCACACACACACACATCCTTACACACATACACATACACTTACACACACACACTTACACCCACACGTACATACACATAAAGATATTCACACACATACACACACAAACACACACAAGCACACACCGTCACACATATACATACATACACATATACATATACACACATACACGCTGTCACGGTCTCACATGAGGGCGGTATTAACATAAAGATAATAGAGAGTGGAGAAGGGATAGAACTCCAGCTAAAGTTAAAGAACCAAGTCACTCGAAGGCTCGAATAATCCAGAGCCTTCTCAAAGGACCGGTCAGCGTGTCCACAGCCCCGTGGACACCGATGGAGCCCGCCGATTGCGGGGTCCACGAGAAACTCGGAGAGAGTTACCACCCGTGTCGGATTGCGACACGTGTGGAAAGGCAGACACGGACTGGACATCGAAGAAGCAACAGGGCTTACCTTAAGGGGGACTTGATAGCTTAAAACCCAAGTGTATTTAGGGGTCTTAAGCATAGGTTAGATAGCTGATAGAGTTGTTGTACTGATCATGTATTATTGGTTTATTGTAAACTCCTGTGATACGCAATTCGAGGGTTGCTGGCTGCGAAAACCTTTCTTCGCCAGCTTAATGTAACATAATATAAATAAATGATGTTAGATTGTATCTGAACGGAGTTTGTTGTCTGTATGAGCCCGGGTTTCATTCCCCTAGGTATCTAGGACGGTGACACACGCACATACACATATATACCCACATACACACACATACACATACTCAAACATACACACATATATACATATATAAACACACACATAGACACACAAATATACACATTTACACCTACACTCATATACCCACGCACGTACACACATCCACACACACATATATACACACATACACACACATACACACATAACTATACACACACGTACACACATACAAACATGTACATACTTAAACACAAACACATACATACAAACATGTACATTCAGAAACACAAACATACACACACATAAACATACATACACACAAGCACACACACATACACACAAGCACACACACACACATATATACATATACATACATACACACACGTACACCCACATACATACATATACCAAAAAAAACACATGTACACACGTACACACATATAAACACTCACACACACACATAGACACACATTTACAAATACATACACATACACGCACATAATATGAAAGTTATGAGATATAAGATTTATTGCCAATATAGTTCCTTGCGTTGTATGGCCCTGGGGGGGGGGGGGGTGGGGTGTCTTTAAGCCTGACGAATTAGGGCCGCCAGGATTGGGCCGTCGCCGCGAAGTATTTTCTTTTCGCACCGACAGAAAAAAAATCCACACCTTACCGAGGATTCGAACCCGGGTCTCCCGAATCCATGGAGACAATACTTGCTGTTGATAAACAATGGGACATGTTGTGGGAATCAATCCATCAGATATCAAAAGAAATAATTATACCTATAAAATATAGAATGTAAAAACAGAAATAGATGATACATGACATCCAACATTTGATTTGCAAAAGAAGAATGAAAAAGCAAGATAAGAAAGAATATAATAGAATACATAAAACAAAAGTAAACACATGCAAAGAAGCTAAAGATATCTGGCTGAGTAATCAATGTACAGAGATTGGAACATTCTATAAAAAAAAAGACTCGTTCCATGTATTGTGACAAGATGATTGGGGTTGAAGTTCATAATGTCAGGCAGTTATTGTTGTTATAATCTCTGGCTAATATAAGGATGCCTATTCTGTCAACCACAAGTTTGCTGAATATATGTGTTCACCCAATCCTCTCTAAATATTAACAAAAATCTATAGTTCTACAGAAGACAAAGAATCAACACACTCGTAAATTCAAAATGAAATCCATAGATATAATATAGGGTAGGTGATAGCTACAGGAATGGAACACAAAGAGATAAAGAACTACACTATATAGAGTTATGCCCAGAGGCAATCTGTCCAGCCAACAAGTCAGGCTGAATGGTGTGAATCATTCATCATGAGTATTGCCCAGTCTATGTCCGTATGGTTGGAGTCGGCTGTTAATTCACATGATTAGAACTGGCTTCTTCCTCCCGAGTGCATACTGGAGCGTAGACAGTATTTGGCAGCAGGACAAGATTATCAAAGATAACGTGTTGACGATTTCACTCAATCTGTAGATTAATCTCCATCAACAGGAATCCCTGTGGCAACAATTAAACTCTTTAGAAGAACCTTTCTTTTCTTCTCCGTCATGACTGGAAAATTCATATCTTAATGTTTTTACTGGAAAAGTTAGATATAACTGTCACCACGACCATATGCGCTTAACACCATGCGCTGTAGCCTATCTTCAGGGTCAAGATTGCAGAGGACAAAAACACACCTTTTGGAATGTCCTTCACTTTAACCCAGTTAATGATCACGCACAGCAACATGTCTCTTATTAGTTACAGTATATTTAGCTAAGGCCACCATGAGGGTTGGTGGTTGTAGTTGGTTATTCTCAAGAGCTCGGGTATGTAACGTCACCTCCACAAACTGGATGGTTCAAATCAATTGTAAACTATTACTTGACTGGCGTCAGTTGAGTTATCCGCCATGTTCGGAAAACAACAGATTCATTTCTGCCGTCAACACATATAAGGTAGAACCTAAAACAGACAACCTGGCGAAATTTACAAGCTCCACTCAGTTTTACAGGACAATTAACTGCGCGGGCACACATCAGAAATAGTGTCATCAAAATACATTGACTACCTGATCCTGTTTGGCTTGGCTGATAGACTTGAGCCAGAATTGAACAACGCCTAACAGGAGGTCCAAGTGAACAGCATCGTCTTGACAGAACATCGTCTCAGCTTGTATAGGTAAATGTCGTCGAGGCAGGCTCTTGATATCCGGAACCCGTTCATACAAGAAACGATTCTAGCCCACTCACTACACTCACCCTTGTTTTTCGTCCACACTGACTTATTGTTCAGGTATCATGGTTGTTGGGACTCTAAACGTCCTTAAGACGACTTGGTAGTCCAAGAACATCCATCTGTTCGGTGGTCTGATGAATAGGGTAACTTCCCAATAGAAGAACCTCTTTCAGTTTAATCAAAAGATTCTTCCTCTCTACAGTTGCTCATCACCACGTAGACGAGAGAGTGTCTTTGTCGATACATGTGTTCTTGCCCCATGTAGAAGGCTGTGTGTTATTTAAAATATTGTTTATTACCCCTTCCCTTAAGAAATTTATGTAAAATTAAGGTTCCTCTGCTCTTAAGGGAGCTGTGTCAGTAAATAAAGCACGGCACCAGACGATAGTAAAGTATAGACAGCGCACTAGATAAAAATCAAGTCAAGAAAGTGCCGATGCTCATTCGTGAGCTAGAGAATTATGATATGTACATTACACCACTTGATAAAGAGAAGTGATGAAATAGCCTACGCTTCTTCTGGAGCCATACAATTTTATTATGTATTGTGCAACACTCGATAAACTTGAGGTACAGAAAGTTACTTTGCTTCTCAGTGAACTTCCTCCATTATAATATGTACAGTAGTGTGCTTGACAACAATGAAGCCTAGACAGAGCCTATACTCCTCATGGAATGTCCTAAACAAATGCAAAGAAAATAATGAAATCTGGCTCTAAAATCAATGCACGGAGGTTCGGACAAACTATAAAAATGACTCGTAACATGCATCAACAAATAAACACCTTAACAGGTAGGAAAACAAGAAATAACACTAGATGTTTATAATCAATAAATGATGTAGTATTAATGTTAAAAGAAGATAACAGAAGGACGGAATATCCATGAGAGCTATATGACGATAGGTGCACAGGTGTAAATTGTCAAGATAATGGCGAAGGGCCACAACAAGTTGTGGCGGAATTTGAAGATGCCTGTCATCGCACGAAAAAATGAAAGTGACTCGGTCCAGACAAGGTAACATTGGAGCAATTGAGCCCTTGTAGATTTTGGAATCTACATATTGACACAATTTCTAAATGACATCCACAATTGTGGGTACATTGCCGGTGACCTATTAAAAGCCATCTTTATAGCTTTGCCAAAGTCATTGTAAAAATAATCATACTACTAGAACAGCTAACCGTTGACGGCAAAGATTTGTGAATAACAGAGGACATATATTGGCAGGAAACAGCAGCCATAATAATCAACAGCCTTGTAGGAACATTTCAGTGCATAAAGAAAGGAGTCAGTCAGATAAGGATTTCTAATTTCTGCTGATTTATTTTCATTATTCTACAATGAACATATAGTGCGATCTACAGAAAATATGTCAGGGGTCCTGGTTGAATTTAATGTTGTGTTGTTGTTTGTCCATCAAGAATGATGATGACCATTGATTTCATCAAGTGGGGTTGAAAGTATGGAGCCGTGAGTTCTAAGATGGCTGATAAATCCTATTTTGGCTCGACATGTTCTTTGACAATGTGGACAAAGAATGCTTGACGTTTCTGGAGGAGGGTTTCCTGCAGTGATTTTTCTGTTCTGTATTTTCTTCACAGCTATTGCAGTCCTGGTTGCTTCACAGGTGACTGCACTCTTGCGTAATGATGCACGCCACAAATTTCGGTCTCTGGCTGCAGTCTCCCAGGTGTCATAATGAATTCGAAAAGCATCCAGTAAGATGTTCAGAGTGTCTTTAAAGCGTTTCCTCTAGCCGCCTTGGGAGCGTTTACCACAACGCAACTCGCCGTAAAAAGCTTCGTTTAGGGAGCCTGTGATCTGTCATGCGAGTCAAGTGACCCGCCCAGCGAATATGATTTTTCATTAGTAGAGTGTGGATACTGGGCAAGGACGCTCTTTCTAGGACTTCAGTGTCTGGGATCTTGTCTTGCCATTTAATCTTCAGTAACTTCCTAAGGCAGAATGTGTGGAAGTGGTTTAATTTCCTAGCGTGTCGCTGATAAACAGTCCAGGTTTCACAAGCTTATAGCAGTGTGAATAATACAACTGCTTTGTAGACTTTCAGCTTTGTTTGCAGGCTTACTCCAATTCTGTCCCATATATTCTTGTAAAGTCTGCCAAAGGCCGCGCTGGCCTTGGAGATTCTTGCATTCACTTCATCATTAATTGCGGCAGCTTGTGAAACAGTGAAACAGTGGTTGAATGTAATATAAATACAGGAAGGCCACGGTTAACGTCGGGGTTACGTTCTTGGAAAACGCGACTTTAAGTGATACGACGTTGTGGCATAACGCTAACTACCATTTTTCAGTTTACAAGACTGCACGCTGTCACTCGTCATCCCTGGAGGAAAGTGGACTCGACAAGCACACTTTTAATATCCTTCTACTATTGGAACTATTGAATGACTTTTGTCTACACTCCTCCCTTCTGTCTTCCATGCACTATATATATCTCTCTCTATCTCTCTCACAAGCCTTCATAACATACCCTGACAAGAGTTTCCTCCAACAATTAATAACCTGTTTATTGTTGAAAACTATGTCAGTTGTATGTATTGAATGTGTAGATGTAGTTGTTAGTGTCTGCTAATGTGAGTGCAAGATAGGACATTTAGACGTTAGTCTTCGTAGTTTCTCTAGCCTTTTCAAACGGTCAAAACATCTGACATCACACATAGAAGTGGAACGATCTCACCCTGGATATTCCTTTCCGGCTTGAGTCTGGACGTAATCCAATTATTGAAAACAATTGTCAATGTCTTATCATAAGAAAAATAATCCAATAAAGGTAAGTCACTGAAGTTCAGATATGTCCTGTTTCGGAAGGTAGTATAGTCCACCACTGAATACACATCATCACTGTATATAAATGTCTATTTCTATGTTAAATGTTCTCGTGTTCTTCAATGTTTCTTTTAGGTGATTACCTAATTGCACTATATTTTAGCCTATTTGCTCTGCTTGAATAACGGTCTTTCACTGAAGTTCACCAAAACATATTTCTTGGCATTCGTTATGTCACCCCCTCTTATTGACTGTTTAGGTTGAATTTGCTATAGTGACATATTTTCACTGCACCTGTGAAGTGACTGATTAAAGTGAATGTTCTTTCCTTTAATATCAACACTGCTTTCTCTGTACAAGAGATGTACTGGTTTATCTTCTTTGATATGTCAGGCTGTGCAGTGGAACCTGGGTAATAAACATTAAATCAGGTGATTTAAGTCTGCTTCATATTACTGTTTATGTGATTGTCTTTCTCCAGCCGTAATGAATAGCTTCCGAAAGACTACTCTGACATAAACAGCAGACTTCACTAAAGTCTAAACTATTCACTAAATAGAAAGCAATAGTAAACCCTAAGCACACACACATATATCCCTATGCTAATATTACTCTAATATTAGTGTTACCTTATATATATATATATATATATATATATATATATATATATATATATATATATATATATATATATATATATATATATATATATATATATATATATATATATATATATATATATATATATATAGAATTAATGTAAGTCCCCGAATCGAAATATATCCGCGCACAAGCACTCTATCCCATTATAAGGGAGGATATTTCTTTTCATTTACAGGACACATAAATCCAGCTTTCCGTCCAGTTTGGTAGCACACTAAATATAAAACCACCTTTCCTTATTTATATTGAGTGTCCAATCCACCGTTGATTGTTTGATCTACAATCAAATTTGCCGTAAGTCCCCACATCAAACGTCTGTGAATTCACGTATTGTTAATTGCGCTCCGTGTCGTGTCTCCTTCGTCTTCTCCGCTATTCCCCTACGCTCATCATTCGTCGCCCATCAAAGAGTTCTTATTTCTTTGATCACCGTCTCCCGCTGTGTTTGTCCGGTGTCGAAGTTTCCCCCAGCGCGATCGTACCGTTTCCCGTGTCCGGTCAGATCGTCAAGCAATGAACTTTGCGAACACCTGTATCCTATTTTCATATTTGTCGGTCAATGATCTTTACTTCGTCCTCATCTCAGAATGAAGTACACGATTGTTAACCCTTCTCCGATATTGCCATTAATGTTATATTTAATTTTATCTGGGAATCACTAAACTATCATCATTCTGTGACATAGGCCCCCTCTTAAGAGAGTTGACCGCGTCGACTCTTCTTCAATGTAGTTTTGATTCCTATGATCCACCATCGTATTCCTCTTCTTCTGAAGTTGGATGTCTAGATAAGAAATCCGCTCCTACATTCTCCTTACCCGGGATGTATTCCACTGTGAAATTGTCCTGTTGCAGCAACAACGTCCATCACATCCACCGTGCGTTGAGCTTCTTTGAAGTAGCTATGAACATCACGTGTTGATGATATGATTGGATCCTCACATGGCTCACCTCATTATCCAGTAGGCGCTCTAATTGACACCCTACTATACTACTCACGACTGAAACTAGTGTCGGCTCCTCGCTCCTGTACGTCCGGTCGACCTACTTTCGACTTGCGTCAGCGACGGCTCACAATACAGACGGATTGTCCCATTCTGATTGTAACACTGCTTCCATGTCCTCTTGGTTTCCCCCGGCTTTGCCTCTGGAGTTGTTCCGCCTCGTCCGCGTTGGACCGAGTCGTCTTGCCCAAACCTCCTGGACTTTTGCTTCCAGGACCATCTTGGACGATATTTTATCTGGTCAGCCAATCTTCGGTTGGAGTCCTGGGTATTCCTCGTCTTTCCTGACGTTACCCACCCCTTTTGAACTTGGTTACTAGTGAAAGTTTCCCTCTTGTCCTTTCCCTGACGTGTGATTTCCCTCCTCCCTTCGTTAGGTAAATCTGACCTATCCCGTACTATCCCATAGGTCCTCCTATGTTGTACTGGCGATTTCTGGTCTTCGTCTGGACTGGTAACCTTTGTCCCAATGGCTGCCATCACCCTAAAGTGCGAAGCTTTACTCTCGGATCTCTCCTCATATTTCTTAATGAGATGCCTGGGGAGATTTTTCAGTTCTTCCCCGATCCGGATTTTGTAGATGTTTTTGGACACCACCTTTTCCACAGGATAAGGTCCTTTCCATCCTACTTGGAGTATATTGGTCTCTGCTGGACCCCACACTTCCACTTGGTCTTCCCCTTTAAGAGCTATTTTCCTCTTAGTCCGCTTGTTGGGTGGTGCTTTCTGGCACTCTGAACAAGACTTAACCCACCGGCGTACATCACCGGTCATTCCTGGCCAGCAGTAATGGCCGGAAATTTTCTGCAAGGTTTCTCTGACACCCATATGTCGATTCACGCCTATGATGTGTCCACTCTGAAGAATGTGAGGACGGTGGGTCTCTGGAACCACCCACTGCTCGTGCAGATTGTCTCCCCTCCCAGCTCTCCGATAGAGTAGTCGATTCTTCAGAAAGTACTGTCCCCGTTCTGGTGGCTCAGCACTTCTTTGCAGCTTCCTGTAGCAAGGACGCAACGTAGTATCCTTCCTCTGGGCAGTATGCAATTCTCCTATCCCTGAGTTGTCGCATAGTGTCTCTGCCTCTTTTTCCTTCCCTTGAGATCCACTGACTACTGTTCCCTTGTGGGCTGGCTGTTTGGGCATCCCCAAAAAGACATATTTCGTGCCAATGATCAGGGGAAATAAGGAGTCAGATAATACAGCAGCTGGAATAATGCCCGTGACGTACCTGGATTTAATCTCCACCTTGGCGATTGGCAGCGTCATGGTAACAGCACTCCTCATTGCCGGCTGTATTTCTATGGTCTCCCCTGTAAGTTGGTCTGGGCGTACCAAGCTGGCGTCTATCACAGCTTCCCCATCCAAACCTGTATCGTAGAGACAAGCAACCTGTTGGCCATTTACTTCAATCAGTTCAACCACAGGTGGTCTCTCTTGGTCCTGAGTGTCTTCCATCTCCTTGACCGTTTCCTTGCCTTCCTCTTTTGATTCCTCGAGGTTGGTTATGCAATTGGCGTCTTCTGCCTTGCATCTGCAGTCCACAGTATTATGTGTTTTCGACTGGCAGTGTGTGCACCATTTTCCCTTCCAAGGTTTCCGTGTGTCCTTTTTGTTCCTAGCTCTTTCGCCAACCTCAGCCTTGGCTGTGATCACCGTCGTAGGAATCACTTTGCATGCTGCGAAGTAAGAACTTTTAGGTTTCGATCTGCAGTCCTTCGTGTTATGAGATGGCACCTTGCAGATTGAACACCACTTCTCGGACCACTGTCGTTTCGCTGAAGAATTCGAGGTGCTCTGGTTTCCTTCCTTCACCTTCTCTGAACTCTCCATTGACTTCTTTATATAAGGTTCCACTTTTTCTCCTTCCCAGTTTTTAGGTTTCTTTTTCTCTTGTTTCTCCTGACCTTGGGTTTGTGTACTTAGTTCTTTAGCTTCCCCATGGACTTCTATGAATCTTTCCGCCAGCTTATTCACAACATCCAGCCGTTCCGCCCCTTGTTCTCCTAAAAATGTCTTCAGTGGTTCCGACATTTGCTGTCGCATTTGATCGACCACCATCATTTCTTCCAGACTTTCATAATCCCTCTTGAATTCTGCCAAGTCCATCCATTTCTGGAGATAGGATTTCAGCCTCAGATTGTAGGCGGCGAATAGCTCTCCCGGCTCTCGTTTAGACGCTCTAAACTTCTTCCGATACGTTTGTGCTGTGACTTCATAATGCTTCATCAAAGCGGCTTTCAATTCCTCATACTGATTTTCATGTCCTGGTGGGAGGCGTGTGTAGACCTCGTACCCTGAACCACGTAAGGCCTGGGATAATTTAAGAGCCCATCGGGTTCTATCCAGTCCCATAGCGACTGCCATGGCCTCGAACCGATCCAAAAACTGGTATATCTTCTCTTTACTTTCATCAAAGACCGCCAAGGGAAACTTCATGGCATGGTAACCCTGTCCACTCATGTTGAGTGAACCCTGGGAAAAGGATCCTCCTTCTGTCCCGTCAGTTTCTCCCTTCGTTTGTGTCTTGAGCTCCAGTTCTCGCATGCGGTATTCATGTTCCCTTATCTTGTTGGCTTCCTCTGCTTGCAACCTCTTGTTGTCCTGTTCCAGTCCCAGTCTCCTGGTCTCCTGGTCCAGTTTCTTGGCCTCCTGTTCCATTTCCAGTTTCTTGGCCTCTTGTTCCATTTCCATTTTCTTGGCCTCTTGTTCCATTTCCATTCGTTTGGTCTCCACCTCTATTCTTCTCACTTCCAACTCGGCCTTTCGATCTTCTCGTTCTTCTTGTCGAATTTCTCGCTCTCTTTCCTGTATGTAATCAGTTAGTTCCGAACCAGCTAAACCAATTGCCTCCCCGTTGGCCCTTAGTTCTGCTGTAGTTACTTTAGGAGTTGCCATAGTTAAGAATGTAAGTCAGCCGGCTTAGTAAAGACCCCTTAAAGCAGTAAGAAGTACTCACTATAAACAGATAATCTACCTAGAACTTATATCATTTATCTATGTCTATCTAATATTATAAATCTACAACACCACACAGTACATCACAACCACTCTCTCATCCACAAGAGGAGATATAGGATAAAGACTTATGTAGACGTGTGACCGTGTGACTAGGTATGTAATGTGTCTTACCACCTATCCACATTCACCCTGTCTGGAACTTTCTCACTGTAAAGTCACCAGCGTTAATGAAATGTTTCCACCATAAATGTAATGGCACCATATATCCAATGGACGTCCTTCCATTAAAAGTCATCAATGTATACTTATATTTATTCCAATCAGTATGTCCCAACATGCAGGTACTCCGCTATGCCTGTGCCAATATGCAGGTACCCCTCTATGCATATGCAATGTTATGCCTCCAGTTCATGTGGGTATTATCTACTACCCCGCTCGCTCCACCATTTATGTCACTCGTCGTCCCTGGAGGAAAGTGGACTCGACAAGTACACTTTTAATATCCTTCTACTATTGGAACTATTGAATGACTTTTGTCTACACTCCTCCCTTCTGTCTTCCATACACTATATCTCTCTCTCTATCTCTCTCACAAGCCTTCATAACATACCCTGACAAGAGTTTCCTCCAACAATTAATAACCTGTTTATTGTTGAAAACTATGTCAGTTGTATGTATTGAATGTGTAGATGTAGTTGTTAGTGTCTGCTAATGTGAGTGCAAGATAGGACATTTAGACGTTAGTCTTCGTAGTTTCTCTAGCCTTTTCAAACGGCCAAAACATCTGACATCACACATAGAAGTGGAACGATCTCACCCTGGATATTCCTTTCCGGCTTGAGTCTGGACGTAATCCAATTATTGAAAACAATTGTCAATGTCTTATCATAAGAAAAATAATCCAATAAAGGTAAGTCACTGAAGTTCAGATATGTCCTGTTTTGGAAGGTAGTATAGTCCACCACTGAATACACATCATCACTGTATATAAATGTCTATTTCTATGTTAAATGTTCTCGTGTTCTTCAATGTTTCTTTTAGGTGATTACCTAATTGCACTATATGTTAGCCTATTTGCTCTGCTTGAATAAAGGTCTTTCACTGAAGTTCACCAAAACATATTTCTTGGCATTCGTTATGTCACCCACCTCTTATTGACTGTTTAGGTTGAATTTGCTATAGTGACATATTTTCACTGCACCTGTGAAGTGACTGATTAAAGTGAATGTTCTTTCCTTTATTATCAACACTGCTTTCTCTGTACAAGAGATGTACTGGTTTATCTTCTTTGATATGTCAGGCTGTGCAGTGGAACCTGGGTAATAAACATTAAATCAGGTGATTTAAGTCTGCTTCATATTACTGTTTATGTGATTGTCTTTCTCCAGCCGTAATGAAAAGCTTCCGAAAGACTACTCTGACATAAACAGCAGAATTCACTAAAGTCTAAACTATTCACTAAATAGAAAGCAATAGTAAACACTAAGCACACACACATATTTCCCTATGCTAATATTACTCTAATATTAGTGTTACCTTATATATATATATATATATATATATATATATATATATATATATATATATATATATATATATATATATATAATTAATGCAAGTCCCCGAATCGAAATTTATCCGCGCACAAGCACTCTATCCCATTATAAGGGAGGATATTTCTTTCATTTACAGGACACATAAATCCAGCTTTCCGTCCAGTTTGGTAGCACACTAAATATAAAACCACCTTTCCCTATTTATATGAGTGTCCAATCCTCCGTTGATTGTTTGATCTACAATCAAATTTGCCGTAAGTCCCCACATCAAAACGTCTGTGAATTCACGTATTGTTAATTGCGCTCCGTGTCGTGTCTCCTTCGTCTTCTCCGCTATTCCCCTACGCTCATCATTCGTCGCCCATCAAAGAGTTCTTATTTCTTTGATCACCGTCTCCCGCTGTGTTTGTCCGGTGTCAAAGTTTCCCCCGGCGCGATCGTACCGTTTCCCGTGTCCGGTCAGATCGTCAAGCAATGAACTTTGTGAACACCTGTATCCTATTTTCATATTTGTCGGTCAATGATCTTTTATTCGTCCTCATCTCAGAATGAAGTACGCGATTGTTAACCCTTCTCCGATATTGCCATTAATGTTATATTTAATTTTATCTAGGAATCACTAAACTATCATCATTCTGTGACACACGCAAAAGAAAGAAGAAAATATATAACAATTGACTACAGGAGCAAACTGAAACCATAACTGCAAAATTAACATCACATCAAACTGAAACTTGAACAATTGACAGAAGATGACGTCAATTCTAAGAAACATTTCATCAGCCAATACTCAGGAGACCATTGGATAAAACAGACATGTGACAATGCCTTCGCGCCAACGCCTGTATAGATTATGTTAATCGCGCACTCTTCCTACAACATGCCTGATGAGCAGACGTGAAAATTTGTGTGACCGATTTTTAAATAGGGACGGCAGAATGTCTGGATCCCAGGTGAGCTTGTTAGTCCTTAGATTGAACTGATGACCAGATGTATCAAAGGCCCAAGAATGGTATTCAGTGTTTGTAATGTCAATTGAAATATATTATTATAAATTAAAACCTCTGAAGTGAAAAAATGTTTGACTGTTCCATTCTGACGACGCATGAGCCGTTTCCCGGGCAAACTGACAATCTAATACTCTTTTCGAATACTGCAATCTCTGATATTCTTAAAGATAATTATTAACTTTAAGAAGTGCATAATAATACTACATTCTATTCTAGACAACTGTACGAAGTGATGATTCTAAAGCAATCTTGTGCATTTCAGCAGAAACACTGCTTAAATTGCTATCACTATCTACAGCTAAAATGACAGTTCGTGTACTAGAACAAGTGCCTCGTTCTAAAACAGACTTATCTATGCCTATTTACAATCTAGAAGGCTGAAAGAGAAATCAATCTTTCCTTTCTGCTTCATCTATTGAATAAATAGGGTTTGATGGAATAAATATTTATATTTGTGTCACAATTTAATTAGATAAGGGCACACATGAACTGCATTACATGAGAAAGTTGTGCTTCGCGGAACACCACCAGAAGTTAACTTAACTCATTACTCAACACAACTTAAAAACACAACCACCCACAACTCACACCACCCAACACTCAACACAACAACAACAGATAATGGGAAAGGAGTTATTATACACAGAAGAAGAAGAAGTTGGTTAATTGGGAAAACACAGAGAATTATTTATACACACTACAAACACAATTGAGTGATAGAAATGTTATAAATGTATGTCATTTATTTACATGCATCTTGACACTTCCTCAATCTTGTCACTGTCGTACTGTACACGTTTCACTGACCCTAGATCAAATGAGAACTTACATACAGCAGGAACCAGTTGATACAAGGCTTACACAGTGTGATAAACTCTGACCACCCCAAATTAACCCAACACTAGATTAGAGAAAAGAGGAGGGGAGGGGAACTAGTTCCTACTTCAGGAATTTAGATTTCTTCTGACCTACTTCTAGAATATTGTATTGGGAAGATTGTATATGTTTATGTGAATCTTACACAGTGAAATCTTGGTGGCAACCCAGTTGGCAACCCACAACCAACCAGCTGGCAACCAACTGGCCAACCAACCAAACCAGATCCCAGAGAGAGAAAGAGATGACCCACACTTGAGATGGAAGAAGACTTGGTCATGGGCAGAACTGGAGTGGATCCATCAGTCAATGGACCCAGGCTTATCCAAATCTCCCATCACAAGGGTACCTTTCTTTTAGGAACACACAACACTCAGTTTCAGGAACTGATACATAAATGTTGATTTCACTATCACCACACTTAACATGTACAACATTCAATTGTTTACCATGTTTTCACACTTGTTGACATCATGTATATTGATGCTTATTTATTGATGGTTTGTAATATTGGTCCTATATGCATGTTTCTAATTTATCTTGTGTACACCACAATAGAAATGTACATAACAGGCCAGAAGACACAGGCCCATTCAATAAATAATTAACTGTCACTGATCTTATGTTGATTATTGGTTCAACCTATCTGTGATTCACCATCTTTTGTGTGTACACCTGTTGTCAAGATCTATTGAAACTTGTTGATGTGTTTAATTGTTTAAAAACAATTTAACTTATGAATGAATATTAAATTGGGGAGAGAAGACTCTAGGTCTATCAACTGCTCACTATCCATGCTTTCTTCATATAAATCAAGCTGAGAGACTTCTCCAGACTTTCCTCAGATTTGATAAACTAAAAAGGGGGGATCAAGAGCTATAAGAATCCTTGGAGAAGGGGCAGATTCCCAGTTGGTATTTTCTATTTTCACCAGGGCCATAATCTATATCTCCTAGACAAAATTAAATAAGACGAGGCCTGCAGATAACTCGAGGGTCATATTCTGGGGTTATTGAAGACAGAAGAGGATGGGGCCCAACTTCTTTGATTAGAAATGGGGCATGCACCAAAGTGATTTCCCACTTCCTTCAGAATATATGACAGACGTATAGCGAAACACTATTTTCCATGGAATTAACTGAAATACAGTGTATTATGTAATGTTTATTTTGATAGCTGTTGATATTTATTGGCTAAATAGAGGTGGGTTAGAGGGTGAGTAGTAAAATTACTGGGACGTATAGGCATTAAAACCACGACTCGTTAGAAAACTATCATCAGCACTGCTAGTACTGCTCTCATCGGCTTTCTTAGCTACATCATCATAGAGAGACTTTGTTTTCTCATAGATTGTCATCTTGCTCACAGGCATATTCCTTTGGTTCTGATCTTCAATCCAGCCGGCCAATAGTGTTTCCATGTTCTCCATAAGAGTACTTCTGGTACGAGTGATCTTGGAAGCACTCAAATTGTTATGTTTTAGAACCCTCTTTGATTTTGTCAGCACCTGCACGAATTGTCCTTTGTTGGAGGCATATCGTAAGTTACAGGAAGGTTATACGTTATACGCTATACGTAGCTTCGGTGCAATGACGTTTCGCTATAACGTCGTTGTCACAATGGGACATAACTTCACTCTACGTCGCTACTTTCCGCTATAATTTCGTCACCTGTTTGCTATGATGCGTTAACTTCAGGGACTTTACCGATATCAAAAGCCCGA
This sequence comes from Cepaea nemoralis, assembly GCA_014155875.1. NCBI lineage: Eukaryota > Metazoa > Mollusca > Gastropoda > Stylommatophora > Helicidae > Cepaea > Cepaea nemoralis. The sequence goes on from JACEFZ010021431.1 coordinate 157,633, forward strand.
TCGGCAGCCCCAAAACGACGTAAAACATTTAACTTCACCTCAAGAGTAACATTTTTCCTGGTTCTCTTACAACAAGACACTATCAGCACTTGCTGTGCGCTTTGAGTTCATAATTACGGGTGATTACACGATAAAATCATGGGAAAAGGCACCGCACAAAATGTAAAATGGCGACGTTAACGCAGCATAGCAACACAGGTGAAGACATTATAGCAGAACGTAGCGACGTAGAGTGAAGTTATGCCTCATTGTGACAACGACGTTATAGCAAAACAACGTAAACCGAAGCTACCTATAGCGGGGTTTTCTTGTAACTTAGTTATGCTGGTAACACACAGTTTGGTAAAAACAAGTCAGAAGTAACTACACGAAATGACAGATACGGTGGTTATACGGTGGTGACAAAAAATGAGATCGAGCCTAAATGTACAGGTAGAGAAAATGTTAGTTTGGGGCAATTGAAGAAATTGAAAAATCTAGACTCGTGGCTAGCATCAGATGCATATTGCATTACAGAGATAAAGAACAGAATTGCACAAGCAAAACCTACATTCTATCAAATGAGGAACACTTTATGCAATACGTTCTTGCTGTTGGCAGTTAGAAAAATAATCATTGTATGTTACATAGTACCAGTTTTAACATATGGCTGAAAATATTGGACAATTAGTGAAGGGGTTGCGGTATCCCCTGTCAAAGGAGAAGTAAGGTGCCCTCTTACCTCCGCTAGTGTACAGGACACCCTTATGCAAGGTGAAGTAACCATTTAGCCTCCAGATCAGGGTTACCTGAAGCCATTTGTGCAGGCGGTGGATGAAGTTGAAGAGCATCCGACAGATAGTTATAGATTATGGTCTCCAGCTTCATGACGGTAGGCAGAGGATCTCTTTTTTTAGGGAGACAATGACTACTGTCATTGACCAGTATCGTCACTGCTAAGAAGGAAAGCAATGGCAATCTACCTTCTTGCATATGCCAAGAAAATTATGTTTTGTGTTCTCATCGAAAATCAGAGAAATGGCGTAAATGAGGGCTCCATAGGCCTATCCTTGCCCGGTAGTGATAGCCATATGCACCAGGTGGCTCCAGACAGTCAGCAGGCTACTGAGAGCAAAAGATTACTAACATTGAATGTAGGAACATGGAATGTTAGAACAATGAGTGCATGTGGAAAATTAGAAAACATCAAACAAGAAATGGAAAGAGAGAAGATTAATATATTAGTAATGTGCGACATTGACTACACAAAGGCTTTTGATAGAGATAGACATATCAACATGGTAGATATGCTTGCAGATCTACAAATTGATGGGAAGGACATTAAAACTTATAAAAAACATATATTGGAAACAACAAGCTGCCATAAGGATTGATAATGAAGTGGGACAATATCAACCTATTAAGAGAGGTGTTAGGCAGGGATGTGTAATGTCTGGAGATCTTTTTTTCCCTATACAGTGAACATATTTTCAGGAATGTGAGAAGATATAAATGGAATCAGCATTGGAGGACGAAACATCAATAACATTGATATGCAGATGATACAGTGTTGATTGCAGACAATGCATAAGATCTACAACAATTAGTAGACGCAGTTGTTGTACACAGTGAGCAGCTGGGGTTGGAATTAAAATGTAAGAAGACACAGGTTATCGTCGTCACCAGGAAGAACGAAGTACCACAATGTAATATACAAGTAAATGGGAGTATTCTTCAACAAGTGAATCGGTACAATTATCTCGGAACAGTCATAACATCTGATGGGATATGCCTTGGAGAGATTAGAACAAGAATCGCCATGGCGAAAGTAGCCTTTAGCAAGATGAACAACATTCTGACCAATAAAATGATGTCAATTGAAACGAGAAAAAGAGTGTTGAAGTGCTACATAGAACCTGTTCTTTTGTATGGATGTGAAGCTTGAACAATGAGCAGTCAAGCTGAAAAACATCTGATGGCTGCAGAAATGCGGTTTCTGATGAAAATGCAAAGAATACCATGGATAGACAGAAAAACCAATGAACAAGTCCTTCAAGAAACAAATGAAGATCGTAAACTGATTACAGACATTAGACGTAGGCAGTCAAAATATTTTGGGCATGTTATGAGAAGAAATAAATTCGATAACTTGGTGACAGATTGCAAAATCGAAGGGAAGACACCCGAGGAGAAGACCAAGAGTAAATACCTGGATGTCTTGGCCACGTGGCATGGTCGAGACAGAAATACGGAACTGATCCAAGATTCTAGTGATCGAGTGAGATGGCAAACATGAATGCCCACTCTTATCGGCATGGCACATGATGGATTTTTTTTTTTTTTGCATATCCTTTACAGGACATCGCTGTCAACAGCAGCATCTTTCAGCTGTCTATTGATTTCTTAGCAAGATTACGCTCAGTAGTTTGCCATTGCTTTTTGAGCGGCCGGCTCAGTATCCCGCAAGTCACCAGCGGGGGTCGAACCGCTCCCAGTTCTCTCCCGCTACGAGACTCTACGTGATAAACGGGTTTACGGAGAAAGTGCTGTAACCCTTCAGCCAGAGAGACCGGCACATGATGGATGGACGGAGTAAATAAAAGAAAAATAATCTGGAAGCAGCCTTAGGCTGGCAAAAACAGTATTCTGTATATTTTGATATAGGCTAAGTCGCGGGGACAATTTATCAGGAAAATCAAAGAAACAGTCTTCATTTTTTGGCTACATTATGAGAAGACAAAAGTGGAATGTTGTGACAACCGGAAAGATTTGTGGAAAGAGAGATAGAGAAAAGCATCAGGGGAAAACTCTTGATAGTCATATGTCATGGCACGAAAGGAAGTCTGCACACGAATTGATATATGCCGTTGGAGATCGTAAGACGTGGAGAGGCATGATCGTCCACGCCTGTCGGCAAGGCACTTGAGGATCACATAACGTTCATGCCTGGCTTCACCCCTTTGAACTTGAGGTCCTTGCAGTCTGGTCAATGTTGCAAATTCGCAGCCATCATTTGATTCGTAAACTCGCACTGCTTCTTTGAGAGCATTCAGAATATCAGTCATGTCCATTGATCGTTCGCTGTCCACAGTTGCCTCACCTGCAAGCCTGTAAACGTGTTCATATAGACTTAAATCCGAGTTGCCAGATATCACTTCAGAAAGGCCAGCAACCTACTGAATTAAATTAAACTTATAAATTAAATATCTTGGTTGAGCGAAATGTGGATAATCCCTCCATCCGTCATGTGCCATGCCGATAAGCGTGGGCGATAATGTTTTGCCATCTCACTCGATCACCAGAGTCATGGATCAGCTCCGTGTTTCTGTCTCTACCATGTCACGTGGCCAAGACACCCAGGTATTTACTTCTCGGTCTTCCCCTTGGTCTCTTCCCTTCGATCTTGCCAGTTGTCGCCAAGTTCTCCAAGTCATTTCTTCTTATAACATGCCCAAAAAAACTTTTGACTGTCTACGTCTAATCCCTCTAATCAATTTACGATCTTCATTTGTTTCTTGAAGGACTTGTTCATTGGTTTTTTTGTGTCTGTCCATGGTATTATTTTCCTCGGAAACCACATTTCCACAGCCATCAGATGTTTTTCAGCTTGACTGGATAATAGTGGCAATAAATAGATGGATATGTAATCGGTTATTGTCAAACTTGGAAGAATGAACTGTTGTATTAAACAGGTTTATTTAAATCCACATCGAACGTTTTTGTGCTGTCTCCCTGGATAGTACCTTTTGCACAGGTCACAAATAATGCGTTAAACGCCTTCTTGTACCTTGTACTCATGGTATAGTAGAGGAAAATATTAACGCTGGAGTTGACACACTCAAACAGACAGGCAAATGACCAACCACTGATGTAGAGATTGGAATACTTGCCCCCCACGCTGAACTCTGGTTCAATGAAGGTTACCAGCAACAGAAACACGCTCGGGGTGTAGCAGATAATGACGATTGCAGGCAATACTAATGACGATCGTCATGGTTTTCCTGTCTCGACTGGACATCGACTCGTTGTTCTCACTGTTAACAGTTGCTGCGTTCCGCCAGGTGTTTTTATGACTGAGTTTCTTAATCAAAATAATTGTAAATAATATCACAGCAAGGAAACACAGCGTGCCGCTAATGGCGTGTATGATCATGACCACTCCTTCTACTAGGGCACTCTCAGGAGTAAATGTGAGTCCTAGAACGGACTTGTTCGTTTCTGGATCGAACTTCCAATCGATATAAGTTGTGAAGTACAAGGGGATTAAGGAGAATATAGTTAAGGTATATATTCCAATCATGATTACAACTGTTCTTCTAGGAGTGATCATCTGTTTGACGTGTAGAGGGAAGGCAATACACAGGCACCTCTCAGCAGTAACATACACGGTGATCAGGCAGGTGATCCTGGCAAAACATTCCCGGGGCACCCCGGCTACAATAAACTGGATACCAGAGGCGGAGCCGGGGACGCCCACTTTTTCTAGCCATGGGTTAACAAAGATATTATAACACAGCTGCATAATTAGACTACACATGTCCGAGATGGCCAGTGCGAAGAAACTGATGTTGATTGTTGTATCCAGACCTTGTTTATAGAACGCGATAAGGTTTATAGTATTTGTCACTATCCCAAAAATACCGATAATGCTACATAGCATTACATAATTTACAATTTGAATAATATCCCTTGTATAGTCATTTCCAATTATATCTACGTTATTGATACTTCTATGAATTTCTATTTCTAGAGATTGGTTTGGGTTTGCTTGCAATTTTTTTATTGTCATTTTTACTTCAATATTGACAAAGAGTGTTAAAGAGTTAAGAACTGGTGCAGTATTTTCTGTGACACGTGTGCGCGATCTTCTAAAAACTGTCGTACACTGTATGTTTAATATAAAGTTTTGACAGGCAGTCAATTATTGGTTTACTTTCACGGACAAACATTTATTTAATTCACAACTTGGTCGCATGTTAAATCTGGCAGAAGCAATCTCAATTCACGTTTAGAAATAAACTTTGTACAAACAAGAAGACACGATAATCAGTTTGAAATTACCGTGGTAGACAATTCAAATTTACTCTGTGAATATATGTGTTGTATATTTCAGCTTGAAGAATGTATCTAATTACTGAAGTTTTTGTTGTGTGATTTCTGCAGTATGCACCTAACGAGATGTGATGAAATATGCCAGGCAATAAATCGTCAGTATTTATTTAAATTGTATTTACCTTTAGTTTTCACTTATGATAATTTGCGTCAGTCTTGTTGTAATCCTATATCTTAAGCTGTATAATTATGTTAATGTCATGGTTGTGCCAGTGCTACTATTACTTGTCACGCTATAGTTATAATCAATAGTACAGTGACATGCAACAGTAATTAATTTTGTTCAGTTTCTTACACGGGCAATCACACTAAATAATATACTATTTTGCAGTCGTCTTAACTAGCGGGGGATATTTAGGAATAGTTTTATATCAGGAAATGGTGCTTGGATCAATACGAAATCCCAGTTATTGTACATAATAAGAAGTATATGTTTTGGTTTCAGTTACAAATTATGTCTGGAAGTTAGAAGAAGGAAATATGTACAAACCTGAATCAATAGAGTGTAAATTCTGTACCGTGTATTAAGAGTATATTTAATAATATGACATTAGTACAAATTCTGCATGTTTGATATTTTGTAAACATTACCCAAATTATTTAAATTATGAAAGTAGAGATGTAACCAATCTCAACTATTTACAGGAACGCTTCATACAATGGACAAGCAAATGAAAAGAAGAGTAAATAAAGAACCTTGGTGGAAAAGATGGACGGCTAGAGACCAAGGACAGAACTAAACAATTATATATCTAGTGCTGGCCACATATACAATATAAGCCAAGCGGTAAGGATGGACCCTCTGCACGATTTTCCGAAATCGTACACAATAAACACCAATGTAACATGCATTCTAACAGATTTCGACCACGGTTCCCTCAGGAGTTGTGCATTGTGCATATGCGCATGAGACAGTTGAATAACACCTCTTTGAGTATCCAGCTCTTACAGATGTCAGAAAATTGCTGCTTCGCTCACATCCAGGTCAAAGAAACGTGTTACATGAACACATTATCTGGTCAGAGAGACTTTTATGTATCGCACTACGACATTAGGCAGAAGAACGGGATACCTGGCGCAGATGGATCGATTAACACGATTGTTGCATATTTCTTCTGTATATACGTAACTGTTACCCGATTGTTGCATATTTCTTCTGTGTATATGTGACTGTTACCCTGTTGCCTGTAGGCACAGACTAATGTATTTCTTGGTGAATATATGCATTGATTTCCGCGATAATAAATTGCATATCAGGATTTGTCTACGCTTATACGCTTCTCGTAATGAAATATTTCTTTATAATAAAACACCGAAAAAGTGTAGAACCGCTGTCCGTGCTATTAGACGTAATAGATATATGGTCCTAGTCTCTGATATGTACAGAACATTCGGCATTCAATGAGTGTTGTCATCTGTATCACAACTGCTTTTACCTCCCAGAACATTTCAAGGTACCTATTTTATACTGGGTCTATCTTGGAGTCCAAGGTGATTTTTAAAATGATCCTGTCCTCGATACGAATTGGAACACGTGAACAGCGAGCCGGCAGTCACAGATGTTAGCCACTTCACTATCGCTGATCGACTATAGTGCTTAATACATAATTCTGTATCCTTCAAGCACCAGTGAAAGTCAATATCCACTTTTAGCAGAAAAATGCTCCAACCGGCACCAAATGTCGACTACTTACCTCTCCTATATGACTATGGTTACCTTTAGTCACTTTGGTGCAACGTTTGTCAAATTATGTTATGACTGGCACCTTGCCATTTTGACAGACGATATTGTTTGTTTGTTTTTTTGTTTTTAATGGAGTTATACATCTCCATAACACAAAACCTGGGATACATTTAGATACCATGTGTTAACCATGCAGTATAATCCCTCTCTCGGCTTGTCTAGTTTACTCCAGAGTAAAGGTAACAACACCACGACTGGAACAAGACAAGCTACAGTAGCTGCCGGATCAGTAAAGCAATGCTCTAACTGTCCGAACGATGGAGCTTCCATCCTAGACCAGTTGCCGACCAAGGCTTAGGGCCTGATCTGCCCTGTCATGACATTTAGTCTTTAGGTTGCATTTCCTCGCACTATGGTCAGGCTTGTACCCTCCAAATTGCTCTCTTCTGCCTGAAGCTGTTGGCTCAGTGTGGTATGTCTGGCTTAGTGAGCGCCGCCTAATATTCGACGCTGACAGAAAACAGGTAGTACGTCTACTGTCATACGGTAGCACAGTCATATCTAAGATCTGACTTTGCAAAGTATATTATAATATTCAGAATTATAGATCATCCGTCTGAGATATTGTTTGATTAGAAATAGTATGTTTATGTTGTCACTGATTTATACAGTTTTTAATTACATTTTTATTTGTTGCAGAGCTAACACACCTAATGGCAGAAATCAAAATGAAATGTTTCCAATACACGAAAAAGTCCAGTCCGGGCATGACTAAAGTGACATGTTGCCCACAACCTTGTTGACACCGGGCATGTCTGTCATTTAAAGTGATCTGAAACTCTACAACCGCGAAGATCGAGTGTATAGGGACATAATTTTACAGATGCAGGAGATGTTAGATGAAGAGTAATAAAGACATGCAGAGACAGACGTCGACAGAGAAATGAAATACTGGATCCTGAGTAATAGATTCAGGGTTCGACACAATCAGATAATGCTGGAGTAATGCCACCAACGGTCGTAAGCTGTCCAGGATATTTGGTTGCGGAAGAACATAAGCGTTTGTTATAGCATATAATAGGAGTTCTTCTTCTTCTTTCGTTCGCTTGAAATATGTCTATATCTGCAATGTCGTCTCTTGCATGAATTGAACTGTTTTTTTTTCAGTTCACACAGTGGTCCATAGAGTTTATCTTCCACTGTCGTCTCTCTAGGCCAGAAGGTTTGCCTAGATATGTTATATTTTGGGCAGTCTTGGAGTATGTGCTCTGCTGTCTGCGACGCCAATCCACATGTGCACATGGCTGTTTCACCAATCTTGAATTTTGTATACATGTGGTTGCGTAATCTATTGTGTCCTGTTCTGAGGCGCAGAATAATGACTTGTTCTGGTCTGTCCATAACGTGGTAGTCATCTTGAGCAGGTTTTGGTGGCTTTCTGACTGGTTTGATCATTCTTTTCTTTTGGTGGTATGTAACGGGCACATCAGGCTGTTCTTCTTTGGCTCCTTCCTTAGCCAATTGATCAGCTCTGTCGTTTCCGGGTACTCCACAGTGGGATGGTATCCACTGTATGGTGACTTTATGCTGACTGCTAAGTTCGGCTCCGTCTTTTTCCACAGGGTGGCCTGCCGAAAGCATCACACAAAGCACGAACTAAGCAGCTCCAGCAACAACCTCCAGGAGTCTCTGAAAAAAATGCACTCGTGAACCGAAAAACGCGGCCCGGAATCGAACCCATAACCTTCGGAGTCCGAGTCAGCAGACGGTTTGACCACTTCACCGCGGAGACTCCCGATGACACAGTTCTTCTTGAATGTCAGCATTTTCTGGGGATTGTCTGGAAAGGAAAGCGACGAGAAAGGAACAGACTCTTTCATATTATATGTGTTGACGTAGCATAAATGAAGGACCAACACTTTACTTCACAGCCACAGTATCTTTTACGAAACTATTTTAGGCTGAGACGACCTATATTATTTTTTAATATCCTGCTTCGATGGAGATTTGAACATACAGCCACCGGACAGATGGGCAAGCATGCTTGCTATATAGCTACAGCTGCTTCCTCTGTCCACGTGTCTTCGTGTGTTATGGGACAAGCTTCGGGTTGTGTAAGTGACTGTTCTGTCGTGTCTCTTCTAATACTCAACAGACTCGCCTATTTTGCACGATCAATATTTTTTTTTGCGCTCGCTCGCTTTGAACTCAAGTGCAGTCCATACACACTATTTATAGTAGTTGTCGCCAGTCGTCCCCAGGGGGGAAGTGGAGTCAACAGGCACACTTTTTAAATTCCCTTTCCTTAGCTTGGGCTTCTGTCGGACCTTTGTCTACAAACCCTCTGTCAGTCTTAGGTATACTCTCTCTCTCTCTCTCTCTCTCTCTCTCTCTCTCTCTCTCTCTCTCTCTCTCTCTCTCTCTCTCTCTTCTTCTTCTTCTTCTTCTTCTTCTTCTTCTTCTTACCACTAAACAATACCCTTCATATTCCTCCAGAACATACCCACACAAGACTGTATTTTAACAAATGATAAAATAAAACATTTAATACAGAAAAGTGTCACGTGTGTGTGTGTGTGTGCACTGTTTGCGTGTGGAAATATGTAGTATTTTCTATGGTGTATGCGAGAAGAGATCAGTGAGCCCAGGATCGTTCATCATCACGGTCGGCCATACCACATCACACCATAGTAAGTTCCAAACAGGTCTCACCGAATGAAGCGTCTCTCCCGACAGTGGTTGACTTCTAGGAGTTATCCGTATATAGACTGTGTGACTGGTCTCCAAGAGTGAATATAGCCTAATAATGACCATGAATCAGGAACACACTATGTACTCAATATGTTCATTAAAATCCTGATATCTACGAAGATCTCCTTATATCTTACACGAATTTAAAGAAAACTTTCAGTCCGGTTGCAAAATGTTACTGAATGAGTGTCTTTACTCTGCAACCTCTCTACAACCTATTGTTATGGTCACTCAACATAGTCACCGTTACTTCACATCACTGTTATTCCACCTCTCTACCTAATATTGTCATTTTCCCTGGAGGTGTTAATAGTTTCATAAAAACTGCCTTGGGCACTCAATCTCTGCTACACTGGCCCTTTTCAGGATAACACTCCTGCTTTCTATGAGTCTATAATTTTTGGAACGATGTCCCATTTCCGAGGCCATTTAGTATAACTGCACTCAGTGTGATAGCCATTGTTCACACCTCTGTGTTGTCCATCAGCTCTTCTCTACAATGGAATTGCACTCAGTGTGACTGTCATTGTCCACACTTCTGAGTAATATTTCTCTTCTTCTACACTGTGGAACCTGTTAAAAATAGAACATTCTGTGAGAGAAAAACCTTATTCGAACCCACTATATGTGATTGTAGGCTAAAGGCCCCACTCAGATATTTATCCTGGTTAATCTAGAACTACACTCTAGCATAAAGCAGAGTAGTTCTTCACATTTGGGTGGTAAGGAAAAGGAAAGACCAAAAGGAAACGCACAGCTCCCCAGTAGACCTCCCTACCGGAATATCCTACCATTAACATTTCCTTTATCCCCCAGCCATCCCAAATCTCCCTGAATATCATCCCATTACATTGGTCCTACCCTGCCGAGTGAAATGATATATCACTCTACCTCGTTTAAGCTAGGCATCAGCCAGCTGCGGCCGACGCTCCTAGACTACGTTCACACAACACACTATCACTAAGTTCAAGTCCTAACTCTATTTATAAATAAACTACCTTATGCTAGTGTTCCGAGTTGGAATTCACAATTCACATCATGAAAAAAATTGTCCCCTGTTTCCAAACAACATGGGACACTGTGAATCCCTTCTCCATTCGAATTGGAACAAACAAACACTCCCGTTATCTGTAGTTCATCCCACAGACTGATCGCAAGTTTCGTTAACTTCAAACAGCCGGAAAAAAAGTTGCTCGAGTGACGTCATTGTCCTGGCGGCGACCAAATCAAGACGGCACTTTCCCTCTCATCTTGAGATCCGGGCAAATCAACATGCCGACGATTTTCTTTGATTCGGGGACTTCTCAGGGAATCCCGGTCGTGTTTAAATTTGGAACATATTTCCCCACATCAAATAGTTGTGGCGCCTAGCGACGGCGGTTTCAGGCCTTTCATCAATCTGGATCGGCATTCTTCAGTATTATGTGACAGTAGTGATGGAATGCATTTTACGTGTGGGTTAGCTTTCCCAATTAAGAGTGTCCCTCGCTATCAGGCTAACCCACTCTGACTTCAGAGATACTTGTAATTAACGTCCCCATGTCAAGGACGACAGGTCAACATTTTAGTCCAGCTGTCCGGTGTAGGGGTTGAACCGCTTACCTCGGCATCAACACACCGGATGCTTAAGAACGCGGGTTCTGGCATATGGACCTGTTGCACGATCAATGTGGTAATAGCTGTCTCATTGTGAATTTAACTGTAAGAAAGATGGAGCTCATGACAGATAATTGTAATGACGGTGGCAAAGAAGAACATGACAAACAACATAATACATATGGCGAGAAGGTTAAAGCTGAACATAACGGTAAAAACGATGTTGAACAAAATTGTATTGAGGACAGGGAACCTTGGTGGCGTAGTGGCTAAACACTTGTCGTGACGACCAGGAGACCAGGGGCTCGATCCGCAGTTGGGCAAATTTGGATTTTTCAAAATTAAATTGAACTCTCAGATTGATCCAGCCCAAAATTTGTACCAAGAATGTCCTTTGGAAGCAAAGGTGGACGATGTGACAGTGTGCCGATATTTGTTTTTGTGGCATACCCTTTTTACAGGACATCGCTGTCAACACCAACACTTTACTCTGCTGTTGATGTCTTGGCAAGTTTACGTTCATCATCATCATCATTATGTGCCATGCCTGTAAGCGTGGGTGGTCATGTTTCGCCATCTCACTCGATCACCAAAATCATGGATAAGCTCAGTGTTCTTGTCTCGACCATACAACGTCGTCAAGCCATCCAGATATTCACTCCTCTGCCCTCGCCTTGTTTTCTTCCCCTCGATCTTGCCAGTTGTCACTAAGTTGTCCAGTTATTTCTTCTCATAACGTGACCAAAACAGTTTGCTATTGCTTTCGACCGGCACCCATACCAACTCGTTAAAACCCAGCGCAACGCGGTCTGCTGTTAAATCGGTGGCAGCAGTGTTTCGTACGCGGGGTAAGCAGACTTACGAATCGCGTCTGTAACACCTTTGCCACGGAGCAAGGCGTGTGCCTATTGGTCAATAAAAATATCGGTCTAGCATGGTATGTCCGATGCTCCTAAAGACTTGAAAAGGAAACCCTGACTTTTGTTAATGATAATGACCGGGATTCCTTTGAACGAAGGAGACAAAGGTGTCCATGATAGTTGATGATGACCGGGATTCCTTTGAACGAAAGAGACACAAGTATTAATGATAGTGAATACCGATATGAAATTAGACTGGGGAATCATAATGTGTGGTAGTAATTACGATGATACCAAGTAACAAGAAATATGAGATTGGTGGTATTATTATGCCGGCTCCTTGGCAAAGAGTTACGAACGCAGTTCGTAACACCTCATACTGCGTTCACAACAGCTGCAGGGGATTTCGAAGCAGACCGCCTTACTTTGGTTTTTAAAAAATTGTTAGAGTGCCGGTCGTTCAGAAAGCAATGCCAAACTACTGAATGTAAACTTGCAAAGACATTACAAGCAGTCAAATCAATTATGGTGATGACTGCGGCATCCTGTAAAATCAAATCAAATCAAATCAAATCAACTTTATTAGGGTCACAAATTGGGCGCGCAGACCCGTCTTACATTCGGCCCTTCCAATCACTCGTCTTTCGTTCATCAAGAGCATTATACATTTACATAGGAAGAAAATAAACATTGTGAAATGAATGTTGTAAACATAAACAAGGCTAATTACCATGTTATGAAGCCCATCTCCCACCTATCCATACATCACCCCACCCACACAACACCCCCACCTACCCACACACACGCGCACCAAGGGACACATACACACCCCCACCTACCGACACACACGCACACCAAGGGACACATACATACCCCACCAACCGACCATCCCCCTCCCGCACCTCCCCCACCCACACACACTGCCCTCACCTGATCCCTCAACCAAAACACACTCCCCACCCACAAACATTCCCCCACCAACCCACACATCCCACGCCCATCCACATACACATCCTACCCCACACATCCTCTCCCCACCCACACCTCAAACCACCCATCCCCCCGCCACATCTCCATCGACAACATATTCCCAACCCATGCACACAATCCCCCACCAACCCACACATCGCACATCCACTCACACATCCCCAAACCATACACACACATCCCCACCAACTGACATGTCCCTATCCCCCCCCCACACACACACACACACATCTCCCTAACCACCCATACATCCATCCCCAATCCACTCACACACCCCACCACCCACACATACAACTTCCACCCACCCACACATGCCTTAACCTAATCCCCCACCACACAATCCCCCACCCGCACATCACATACACCCCCTACCACGCACTATTCCCAACCCACGCACCACACACACATATCCCTCACCAACACATCCCCACTTACACACCACACACATATCCCCCACCCAGATATCACACAATATTCCCACCCACACCCACACAGATACCCTTACCCATCCACCCCACATACCTCACCCACACAATATCCCCAACCAACACACCACACACCTCTCCCCTCCCACACACGCATTCCCTACCAGTCCACCAACACACACTCACTCACGCATACATCCTCCACTACGCACCCACACACCCCCACCCACCCACCCCCAACCAAACATCTCTCGATCACAATACCCCTACCCCCACACACATCCTCCACCCACTCACACATCCCACCCCGACACATACAACTCCCTCACCCACCTACACATCCTTAAGCGACTCACACACCCCCACCCACACATTCCTCATCCACACACACACATCTCCCACACACACACACACCCCCACACACTTCCCCCAACCACCACAATCCCCTACTCACCCACACATATACCCCACCCATATGCACATTCCCAGCACCCATCACACACATCCCCCACACCACACACTATCCTCCACCCATAACACCATAAACGTACCCTCCACCCACACATCATTCACACATCCCCCACCAACACACTGCACACATATCTCAAACCCACACACCATACACTTCTCCCCACCCGCCCTTGCATCCCCAAATCCACCCAACACAATCCCCTACCCACACAACACCGCCTCCCACACATACTTCCTCAAACCATCCACACATCTCCACCCACATAAACACACATCCCCTGCATCCGTCCCATACACATATCCTCCACCCATACACACATCCCCCACACCCATTCCAACACCCCTACTAACTTGTTTTAAAAGTATTATTATAATGATAAATTTGATGATAATGTATAATGATACAAGATATTATACTGTGAAAACATAATGTATGACAATAATTAAGATGATGCCAACTAAGCAGAAAAATGTCATAGCAAGTGTTGTAATGGCGGTGTTGATTATGATGATGATACCGGCAAATGTGAAGATACTGATAATGGTATTGATGAATGTGTTGATGATGATGACTATGAAGATAATGATAATAGTGACTAATTTAAATAAGAGCATATGTACATGTTTTACTAACCATATCCAAAAATTATTATTATTTATTTTAAACTAAGCTTGTAAAGCGAATATTCTGGATTATCTCCCTTGACATGTCTCAATGTGCACAACGAAAATGACCATTATTAATAGCACATCAAGCGACATCTTTCAGCTGTTGCAAGTATTTATCACACACTGGAGAATGAATGCAAATAGCACATCTAAACCACATCTTCTCGCTTGGAACTAAACTGATGCTGCTTTAATCACTTTAGTCTGTATTTGTCCGTTAGAGAAAAACAGTAAAATGTCCACCATGGGCCTAATATGTAAACTGTAAGTAACACAACTACATTTGTCTTCTTTAACGTTTTAATAACTTTTAAGTGTTTATATTGGAATAACTTCTATTGAACGTTTTGTTTCCTTCTCTTTTTTACACACTTTATATATCCGTTGTATTACCACAAATTTATTATGTAACTCTGTATTTATCGCAATCCCAAATAAATCAGAAGCCTTGGAATATGATCAACATCGAACAATTAGTATAACGAGTCACATCACGAAGATTTTAAAGAATTATTTTGCAAAGGGTTAGGAAGCAAATACAACCTGAAATAGGGGAAGAACAATGTGGGTTTGTAGAAGGAAAGGGTACAGTAAATGCTGTGTATTTACTGAGAACATTAATTGAACGTTCTATAGAAGTAAACAAAGATCTGCACCTTTGCTTTATTAACTACACAAAGGCTTTCGATAAAGTGAAACATGTCGACATGATAAGGATGCTTGCAGATCTACAAATTGATGGAAAAGACCTTAGACTTGTAAAAACATATACTGGAAACAACAAGCTGAAATAAGAATTGATAATGCAATAGGTCAATATCGGCCTATTAAGAGAGATGTGAGCCAGGATGTGTTATGTCTCTAGATCTTTTTTTCCCTGTGCAGTGAAAATATTTTTAGAAATATAGAAGATATGGAAGGAATCAACATTGGGGGACGATGCATCAGTAACATTAGATATGCAGAAGATACAGTCTTGATTGCAGACAATGAACAGGACCTGCAACATTTAGTAGATGCGGTTGTTGCAAACAGTGAACAACTAGGGGTAGAACTGAATTGTAAGACGACACAGATTATGGTCGTCACTGGTAAAACGGAAATATCACAATGTAATATACAAGTAAATGGGCATATTCTTAAACAAGTGAATTGGTACAGTTATCTCGGAACAGTCATAACATCTGGTGGGAGATGCCTTGTAGAAATTAGAACAAGAATTGCCATTGCGAAGGTAGCCTTGTGCAAGATTACAACATACTGACCAATAAAAAGATATCAATTGAAACGAGAAAAATTGTGTTGAAGTGCTACATAGAACCTGTACTTTTGTATGGAAATGTAGTTTCTGAGGGAAAATGCAAAGAATATCATGGACAGACAGAAAAAGCAATGAACACGTCCTTCAAGAAACAAATAAAAATTGTAAACTGATTAGACCGTGAAAATTGTTTGGGCATGGTATGAGAAGAAATGAATTGAAGAACTTGGTGACAACTGGCAAGATCGAAGGGAAGAGACCAAGGGGAAGACCGAGAAGTAAATACCTGGATTTCTTGGCCACGTGGCACGGTCGAAACAGAAACACGGAACTGATCCACGACTCTGGTGATCGAGTGCAATAACATGACCGCCCACGCTTATCGGCATGGCACATGATGGATGGATGGATTTTTTGCTAATAATGTCAATATATTGTCGTGATTGTAACTGACACAAAAGGCATGCTGAGAAAGGTGAAGACAGGCATGCTTCGTGCAGATTGGCAAGCTTCATTTAAAAAATCAACTTATAGGAAGCATTCGTAGGATCTTTCAACCATGACAAGCTGGTGGGATGGGAAACAAGCAGGCTGGCAGATTGGCTGGATCTGAACCGCTAGATGGGGTATTGGTGCACGACTAGGATGATGAGAACGTGTGTATAGTATGAAAAAAATAGATACACCATCATCACCTGGAGAGAATGGTGTAGCAGGGTGTGGTCAAAGGATCTGACAGACAATCAGTACTCAGAGGAAAGGTCAGACGGTCACATAATTATATTACAACTGTTGCCATTGTTATTGGGGTCTTGGCTAGTGTGTATGGAAATGCTTCCAGTGATGTAATGTCGGTTCTTGGCTTAACACAGCTCGGCTCTATACTTGTGAAAAGCATGGAAATAATTAACTCGTGTGTTTTACCAATAAATTCAAAAGTGACAAAGTCCTGCACCAAACTCTTATGTTATTCAAGAGTTAACTTCCGAGTCGTCTAGTATGTATATACAAGCACACAAACATATAAGAAAAATATTGATACTTGCACTCATATGTTACACCTTGAAACTGTCTATATAAAAAGAAAAGATGTGTGCTTTTATATTTAGACAATAATGTACTTTGTAAAATACAATATATGTTACATTTTATCTCTGGCTTTGAACTTAAGCGTTGTCCATACGCGTGCTATTACTTCTGTTGCACTGAACTGATGTGTGCGTGTGGATTAGCTTTCCCGTGTATCAGTGTCCCTGGTCGTAAGGTAAATTCACTCCAACTTCAGAGGTACTTGGAATTTACGTTCCCAAGTCAACGATGAGGCGTTAACATTTACTCCAACTGAAAGGTGTAGGAGTAATTTAGTTTATCAGCTAGATGAATCAAAGTGGATATTTAACATGCAACTGTTCGGACTGAAGATCGGAGAGTTTAGATTGATTGATTGATTGATTGATTTAGGAACCGTCATCACATCATTCGGGGCATTCCCATAAGCGCTCCGTCCCTATCTTCAGCAGCCAGCGAAGAGTTCCAACACTAATAGTTCCAGTAGCAATCTGATTATATGACCGTCACGCCTTTCCTATGAGCGTCGAGCTTTAGCCAGATCCCCTCGTCACTCCTCGCTGTCTCATTCTTGTCAGACCATGGTGATCCATTTGCTCCTCCGAGGTGTACACTTGCTGCCACAAGGCCGCAACCACGTCTGCCTTGTCATGCATCAATACTCCACTAAGTTTTGCCGAGCTAGCCAATCTGTCCGCCTGTTTATTCCCCAGCACACCGGCATGCCTCAGAGAAAAGATCCAGGTGATGCTTGCTACCCGTGACCTCCGAAGCGAAGCAAGCCACTCTGCACGAAGCCTGCCTGTCCTAACTCTCCTCCGCATGCTTTCTGAGTCAGTTACAATCACAATGAGTGTATATATCGTGTTCTCCATCGAGCGGAAAGCTGCAATGACCGCCTTCACCTCCTTTCTTAAGCTAGATGCTGTTTCATCATACGCCAGGCTCTTCTGCACCAAACATCGACCATTAGCTTTTGCTAAGAATGCCCAGGCACTTCTCCTATCTTTCAACACCGAACCATCCGTGTAGATAATTACATTACCCGGGCGAGCATTATTCTGAATTAGTTGCTGGATTTCCACTTCCGTGGCCTCTGCTGGCCACTCCCTGCACTCCTGGCTCAATGTGATTATAACTCTGCACATGTCTGACTCCTCCGCTGGCACTCTGACCCACGGAGAGTTTAGAAAGCTCATCAGGCGTACGAGAAGGCTCGTCAGCATCGAACTGGCACATTTATTTGCTGCACGTTTCTGTGTTTATTGTGGATAAAAAATCACATTCGAGCATGTCCTCACACTCGAACTTGTCAGGAAATCAAAGATGATGTTCCACATTAAGCAGATCAGAACTTAAGTTATTACACTTCACACATACAAGGTCACAACATGATACGATGAGATGGCATTTTCACTTCCTCTGTTATTGTCTACACTCCGAAATCATATCAGATGCCGTAGAGTCAAAAGAAATACTTCCTTTACTTCTCATTGAACCTAGTCGACCGCTTCGGTACACCAGCACACTTTTGTAGTCCTTTAAGATTATTAGTCGCAATAGAGACAATTCAGCACTAAAATTATTAGTCGCAATAGAGACAATTCAGCACTAAAATTATTGAGACAAAAAGTGTACACATCATATATTCCACGCTCATATATGTCAATACTTTACTACACTAGGTAAGAAAAGGTTCCTTTTACATGCCTCAAAGTGCATTTGGCATATGGTGCTAGTCTCACATTTATATAAACCAATCGGCTTATGGTCAGTGAGGTGGTACGATTTTGTAACAGAGCACCATCTCTGTTAGGGAATTAATGAGTTAATAGATGGTGTGCAAAAACAAGGGGGAAATAGGTTTGTACACGCGTGAGCACCGGTAGTTAGGGATCTAGGGTTGCTCACGCGTGGACGTAAACAGTCTTCCATCAGCCGCCTAGAAGAACAAATCGTATGATTTTCATCTGCACGGTACTTTACAAATTGATGCCAAATAAACTCAGATATATCGTCAAATTGGACTTTGTTGTTAATAGACACACACCATCAACTATATACAGCGGCCTTGTTGTTCTATAGCACTGTTATAGGAATCTATTTTGTTGCCGTAGACCCCAGGATTTCCAACTTATGGGTCGCCGCGGGAATCATCTTGGCACAAGCGAAGACTTCTATTGACCGCGTCTGGAAAATGGATGCTGTTTTTCTTGATTATATTTGAGAGACACAGCAACTGAAAGCCCGGCTAGGGGTAGTTGTTGTGATTTCTCGGGTTGCTGAATTGTCGAAATATAGTCCTCTGTGAAGGTCAAGAAGCTGCCCAGTACTGCCTAACTAGGGTACCGATGTTCTGTGGCCATGCCTAAGTCATTGTTACACAGTGGCCTGATACTTGACGTACAGTGATTTTTGCTGAACTCGAAGCCAATCGGAGTCGCTTACTGCTGCTTCACGTCGTCACTCTTGGATGCCGCTGGTGGATACATCATCGAATCTTATAAACCTGGGGCGTTACTGTGAGAATTGTCTACCTGCAGCCGGATAATCAGGTCTAATCGGACAGCAAAGCCACGATAACGCTGAACCCCACTCAAGTTCAAACATTACCTCAGGCCAGTTAAAATTTTTGAGGTCACTCAAGTTTAAACGTTACCTCAGGCCAGTTAAAATTTTTGAGGTCACTCAAGTTCAGCCGTTACCCCAGGTCAGTAAAATTTTTGAGACCGCTCAAGTTATCTCAAATCAGTAAAATTTTCCAGAATGGCGATTAATTTGAACCGGCCGTTTTATCGAATCTCATCCAAGGTCGAAGGAACTTGCAATTGAATGATGTTCAGCAAATTTTGATTCCACTGCAACTCAATCGCTTTAGTGAAGAGGGTTTACATCATACGGTCCACCGAGAACCGGCAGTCAAATAGTTCATTACTGTGTCGATTAGGGCCATCTCTTAGACGCTGTACTATACTTCGTGAGCCTTAACGTCATTTTCACCCAGTGTCGAAGGAACGTAGGACAGGCATATGGTCAACTGAGAAACGATCGAGCAGACAACAGTGTGTGTAACTGAGGAACTGAAGCAAGTATAATAATTAACTTATGAAACTGGTTAGTTTAGAATAACGACATCGATAACATTGCCAACTGAACTTAATAGTTTAAATTGCTGAAAAGTTATAGAACTTGTTTAGTTTAAGATAATATTGTGTTAATATATATTATTATACTACATTGTGTCGTACTGGTATATTTTGTATTTCAGATTTTAATATGGAAGCCCAGGACCTTTCTTTAGGACAGGTGCTTGGTGGTGTAGGTAGGGCCATATCCAAGTTAGACACAATTTTGAAACAGCAAAGCGTAGCTGTTGACATCGATAAGTTTAGTGGGCAAGCGAAATATTTTAAGAAATGGGTTGTGTCCATTGAAAAACATGCTTATCTAGTGGACGCCACAGATGAGGATAAGAAAAATTTAGCTTATAGGACTAGTGCATCGCCTGTCTCAGATCATATTCGAAGAAAATTGGAAGCAGGAACAAATGAGACGTGGGAGCAATTTAAGGATGATCTAGCCCACAAGTATGCGGAGATCACAGATCCACAACATGCTTTCTCAGTATTAAGACAATCTAAGCAACATGATGGAGAAAGTGTTCAGCTGTTCAGTGACAGGCTGATTAATTTAGCGGAGGAAGCATTCATAGGGCAGAATGTTCAAGGCGAGGAAGTAGAGAGGATGCTGGTTGGAATTTTTGTTGACGGGATAAAGTCAGATGGACTTAAATTCAAACTTATGAGGGAAAATCCTGCGAGATTAACACAGGCTGTGGATATAGCTGTACAGGAAGAGAGTTTGAGAAGAAGATTTAGACTAAGGGTAGGACGGGAGATAGGAAGTAATAGAGAAGAGAGGATTGAGGAACCTATGGAGATAGGACAAGCGAGGTACGGATGGAGAAGACGGGGAGAAATACAGACACTACAGGGAAATAATAATCAAAATACTCATGATAGAGAAAGACAAACGAGAAACCCTATAATAGAGACGGCAAATGGCACAAATATGGTTTGTTGGAGTTGTGGTCAGAGGGGACACGCTTTTAGATTTTGTGGTAACAGACGTGCCCAGGTTGGTGCACAGAATAGAGGTGGAAACAGTGGACCAAGTAGAAATTATGAAGACAGACAGAGGAATTCTACAAGGCCAAGAATGCAGGAAAACTGGCGTCCCACTTACTGAATAGGACCTGCGGTAGGAGGGAGAATAAAAAGGTCCCAAGAATGAGTGAATATATTAATTACCCAAATAGCAAATATAGTAGGACAAATAGAAATAGAGAACGTAGAAAATGGCCTCAACTTGGAGAGATAAAACAGTTTTCAGTGAATATGATTGATCCCAGTTCATGCATTATAGAAATAGGTAAATTTAAAATTAGAACATTGATTGATTCAGGAGCGCAAGTCAGTGTGATTAAGGAAAATTTTTTATATCGTATATTAAAGAATTTCAAAATGTTTGGAAATCAAGATACCCTTCATTCGGTTACTGGACAAAATCTGGAAGTAGTTGGACAAACAATGATAAACCTTAGGTTGGGAGGAATAAACGTGAGACACCTTTTTCATGTGGTTAAAGAGTTAAATAGGAACATGATCCTAGGTAGGGATTTCTTACTAAAAATGGTGTAAGGCTTATTTTGATTTACACAAGTTGAGATTTCAAGATGTATATGTGGACTTGGAGGAAGACATGCACGTATCGGCCCTGGTCAGAGTAAAAACATCTATGACCCTAACACCACAGACAGTCAATCTGATACAAGCAAAAAATTTTTAAAATCCGTATTTTTCGACAGGACAAACCGTTACAGTAACAGAGTTAGAGAGAGAGATAATAGATGAACCAGGGTTAGAAGTCACAGACGGAATAGTAACATTAGATAGACATTGCAGTTTTCCTGTAATGATTTTTAATAACACAGGGAAGGACATTACGTTGTATAGAGGGTGTGTGATTGCAAAAATAGCACCTGAGCTTAACAACATAGCAACAACAGCTAAAGAAGGATTGTCAATGAATAAATATCCAGAAGGCCCTATTAATAACCGAAATAGAAGTAGAGGAAGTTGGAAAGGACGGAATGATGAATCGATCCATGCATTCAGAAAATATACATCTCAAGTACATTCAGTAGACAAAACAACGTCATCTTTGAAGAGAGAACAGGAGTTATTATCACAATTGAAAGCTCCGCCAGAGTATAAAGAAGTATTAGAAGACTTAGTAAGAAAACATCAGGATGTTTTTGCTATTAATGACTTGGAGTTAGGTAAGACTAAGACAGTTACTATGGAAATAGATACAGGAAATCATCCACCAATTAGTTTGAAACCATATAGAACTCCTCTAAGGAATAGAGAGATAGTAGAAAAAGCAATAGAAGATATGCTGAAGGCAGGAATCATAACAAGATCCAAGTCAGAATGGTCATCTCCGATTGTTATAGTGACCAAGAGAGACGGGAGTCACCGCTTCTGTTGTGACTACAGGGCCCTGAACAAAATCACCAAGAACGTAGCTTATCCATTGCCGGTGATTGATGATATTTTGGGGCTACTTAATGGATCTACCTTCTTCACTACGTTAGACGCAAGGTCAGGATTTTGGTGCATCCCCATGTCGCCAGATGCTCAAAAGAAAAGTGCTTTCTGTACTCACGCAGGTTCTTATGAATTTTTAAGAATGCCTTTTGGGGTCAAGACGGCGCCTTCCCATTATATGTTATTAATAAATCAAGTATTAGAGGGCATGCAAAAGTTCGCATTAGCATATATAGATGACATTTTAATCTACACAGCAGGAGACGTGCAAGACCACCTGAAACACGTAAAGTTGGTATTTGATAGACTAAAATTACACGACGTTAAATTGAAACTCAGTAAATGCGAATTCCTAAAAACAGAAACTAAGTATTTAGGGTACATCATTAATAGAGAAGGAATTAAACCAGATCAGGATAAAGTTAAAGTCATTAGAGAATTACCTGCTCCAACCAATATAAGAGACGTTCGGGCTTTTATCGGTATGGCTGGGTATTAACGTCGTTTCGTTCCAAACTTCGCTGAGATAGCAGAACCCATTACAAACCTGACTTGTAAATACGCAAGATTTAAATGGACTGAAAATTGTCAGAAAGCATTTGATTTTTAAAAAAACAGCTTAACAACAGTTCCACTTTTGGCACATCCAGACTTAAACAAACAATTAGTGTTATATACAGATGCTTCGGACAAAGCTATAGGGGCATGTTTAACGCAACCATATGAAGGTGAAAATTCAGGAATACCAGGGGTTAGAAATGAGAGACCAATCTACTTTCTGTCACACAAACTTAGCAAATCTCAGAAAAAATGGTCGACAGTTGAGAAGGAGGCATATGCTATCCACTATGCTCTTCAAAAACTTGATTATTATTTACATAACGCAAATTTCATCATTAAAACTGATCACATGCCATTAAAATCTTTACTAGAAGCCCCAGTACAAAACAGAAAAATACAGACATGGGCGCTGAACTTACAAGGATACAACGCAAAAGTCGAATATATTTCCGGTAAAGAAAATACCTGTGCAGATTTATTGTCCAGAATTCCATACTCTGAGATATCTGAAGATAATGAGAATGAGGAAGAGCCGGAGATAGACGACCGAAACTGGCAGGTAAATATATTGGATTCGGCCATGTTGAATAGAGAAAATTTTGAAAGCTCACAGACAGAACAAGATCTTGAACAAATAGCGGAGGGTCCACAATTACCACATTTTGATATGAAGGAAGAACAAGAACTAGATCCGAAAGTAATACAAATTAAACAAAAGTTGAAAGAAACAGCCGAAAACACTTTTAAAAAGAATTTTATTGAATTGCAGCAAGATGGACAGTTATACTATATGAATGAAAAAACTGAAGAGGCAGAATTGAGGAAATACATTCCGAAACAGTTAGAAAACAAGGTTTTAAGAGCATATCATGATGAAAATGGACATCTTGGCCGTGATAAATTGTGCAAAGCTCTCAAGAAAAAGTATTATTGGCCAAATATGTTTAAGAGTATTTATAAGTACGTTGACGAATGTGAGAAATGCAGGTTAAGAAATATGAAAACGATCAAATGTCCCTTACAAGATACTTATATCCCTCAGTTTCCAATGCAGAAAGTGAGTTTAGATATTTCAGGTCCTCATCCAAAAACGTTATCGGGGAATATATATCTACTTCATATCATGGATTGCTATAGTTTATGGCCGGAAGTTTATGCAATTCCAGATAAGAGCGCTGATTCTGTTATTAATATTTTCTTACAAGAATATATACCAAGATTTAGTTGCCCACAGACAGTACTCACAGATAATGGAAAGGAGTTTGTGAACAAGAAGTTTGAGAAATTATTACAAGATTTGAATATCGCCCACATAAAAACTTCTTATTATAGACCTTCCTCAAATGCGAAAAATGAGAGACAACATCGGACATTATACAATATAATAGCAAAAATTGTAGAGGAACACGATAGGGACTGGGACCTTTATCTGGGATCAGCACTGGGGGCAATACGAACAAACCAAAATGAAGGGACAGGATTTTCACCATTTTACCTGCTACACGGAAGAGAACCAATACTCCCAATTGACAATCTGTTAAAACCTAGAAGGAAATATATGGGGGAGAATTTTCAAGAAATGATTTTACAGGAAATGCACAAGGCACACATAAGGTTAAGAAGTAATATAATTAAAGCTAGAGAAAGACAGAAAAAGTACGCGGATAAAAATACACAACTACAAGAATTTGAGGTAGGTGATAGAGTTTACTATAAGAAGCATAGAAGAAACTCTAAATTTGATACTCATTGGGTTCCAGGATATTACATTTTAGAAAAATTAGGTCCAGTATCATATACTATCAAGAACCAAATAACAGGACATGTAGCGCGTTCACATGTGGAACATTTAAGACGAGATGAAGATAAGAGAAGCGATAATAATAATAATAACAATAATAATTATTCAGACGGGTTATACTCAGATGGACAACTCGTCAGAAGAGTTAAATATACGACACCATCAGATTTTGGTAAAGATCCGGTACAAAATCAAGTAATAACAACACCAGTTTACGAAGATACTTACGATCAAGAGGAAACACTACTTAAAACCTTTACGAAGGAAGAAAATAATACGTACGATGATTATAATAGTGTTGATTCTATGGAGGAGGAGGTAACTGCCCCATTTAAAAATACCAGGCAAGCAGTAAAGAGGATATAGAGACAGAGAGATAGAGAAGTTAAAAGACAAAAGCGAATTAGGGAGAATTCATCAAGTGATGAAGATATGCCACTGTTGGAAAGGTCATTAAGAAGCCAAGATAGACAAATCAGGTTAGATATAGAAAGAAATAAATTAGAGGCCGCCGAGAATGTAAGCACAGAAGAACAATATATGAATGAAAAATCGGAAACTGATGAAAACGAAAATGGTAGTATGAAAGAGGATATGTTGAGTTCTCCTCGGGGTAATAAAGACATTGATGTGGAAATGGCAATTATCGAGAGAAATCTAGAGTTATTGAAAAAAGTGGAGATATGGTAAATAGGGTGATGGAGTAGACTGCAGATTGCAGGAGAAGATTTAAAATGCGTGACCTGTGTTGGAAGACAAAGCAGTCTTCTTATATACAGTAGCTGTAGATTACAGATGTGTTAAATTAGGATTTCGTAGAGTATAATGCATTGCATTATTTATACTATAGTATATTATTTTTGATTGAATTGGTTCTGTCAAATGGTTATTATTTGATTTTAGAATAAGACTTGTTGTGTTGTCTTTATTTTAGGGTAACTTAGCGGTCCGTAAAAGAGACCGTTAATGGTCGTATTGATTTAAATTGATGATAATTTGACTATGTACATTATGTTCGGGATAAAACCATATATATATATTTGGGGGGAAAGAGTTCTGTTTGGATTACGCTTGGTTAATAACTCTTGTAACTTGTGCTTTCAGTTATTTTGACTTATTTGAGTTCACCATATTAATTTATGATTGTTATGACTTGGTTGAAAAGAAAATTGTTATTATTTTGTTCTGAGTATAGAATTAGTTAAAGTAATAAGACGGGGCCTTATGGAGAACCCTTCGTTCAGAAAATAGTTAACAAACGACTGTGGACTAGAAGAGAGACACATTCTCCTTGTGAGTAATAAGTTTTAGTAAATATGAGTTACCATAAAATTCGACCTTTGTATAGTAAGGAGGCTGCCGCGTCAGTCAGCGTTAATGTTTGGAATATGAGGGGTTAATTACAGGGTGGCTAAAAAGGGAGCTACATGTAGTTTTAGAAACACATGAATTAAATTCCATGCATGGATGACGGGTTTTTATAATGGATCCTACACAAATAAAAGTGGTTAGAAATATATGTTTGGGGGGATTAAAATAAGAGCTGCCTTAAGTCAGCATTAATTGAAAATATATGGATTTGATGCCATGTTATAATAAGGAAGAAGAAGTTAACGTGACTAACGTCTATAGGTGGTATAAAAGGAGGCTGCGTTAGTCAGCATCAATGGGAATATAAGGAGCTAGTTAATTGGGGGTGGACATTAACGGGGCTGTAGATAGCAGCACATATGGTTTAGTACAAAGTTAGATACGCCCATGAACAAGGATGTTTATAATGGGATGTGAGGGGGTTAATATAGGAGCTGCGATAAGCAGCGTTAATTGGTTTAAAAAGAGTGCTGTGCTTGTCAGCATGGAGCATAGATATAGTATTAGTAAGTATGTTCATAAGAAATGAACATTGTCAATATTATTTTTTATGGTTTAATCATGATTGAACATGAGCCATGGGAAATATAGTCATTAATGGTTGTGGGTTTTAATATTGAGTATATAAGGAAGAAATTTTGGATTGACTTAATTTGTAACAAACAGAAATATATATTCATGGATTATAAGATACTGACTTAATTTTTTAACAAACAGAAGTATATATTCATGGATTATAAGATGCGTTTTAAAACTTTATTTATAAAGTTTTTGTGATTGCAAGGGAGGATAAATGTGATTGCTTTCTGACTACTTCTTTATATCTTATGGGTGCGCACCCCATCTTTTCTGTCTATCCTGTGTTGTTTTGTTGATGTTGAGAGGAGATGAGAGGTTGCATAACGCATGACAAATTTCCAATTGTGTTTATATACCAACGATTTTGATGAACCTATGTTTATATGTAATGAAATGAAATATCTAGGTAGATTCCTTATAAACTGTTTTAGAAAAATGAAATCTTGTATACATAAACGAAGAAGAAGTATGACTTCACGAAGGACTGTGAAGAAACATAGCGGTTGGCTATAAGATATAAGATATAAGATGTAAGATATAAGATATAACATATAAGATATAAGATATAAGTAGACAAGTAGACTCTTATGAATAGAAGCTCACTGGGTAAGAAGGGGTTAGTTTAAGATGAGTAAGCGGGTTGAGAGAAGTACATTAGGTAAGTAGGCTAGGCTAGGGATTAAGACTTTTTAAGACAAGGTCTTGTTGAGGATATGGAGAAATGTAACAGAGCACCATCTCTGTTAGGGAATTAATGAGTTAATATATGGTGTGCAAAAACAAGGGGAAATAGGTTTGTACACGCGTGAGCACCGGTAGTTAGGGATCTAGGGTTGCTCACGCGTGGACGTAAACAGTCTTCCATCAGCCGCCTAGAAGAACAAGTCGTATGATTTTCATCTGTACGGTACTTTACAAATTGATGCCAAATAAACTCAGATATATCGTCAAAATGGACTTTGCTGTTAATAGACACACACCATCAACTATATACAGCGGCCTTGTTGTTCTATAGCACTGTTATAATTTCATGCCGGTTTTCTTTACTTCTCAAGGCATTTCCGGGTACCCATTTTACGCCAAAGTCAATTGTTAACATTTGAATCCTGCCCAATAATAATCAGTCTGTGACCAACAGGCTGGTAGGCGAGAGCCTAGCTACAATGTTAACTGTGACTCTTATGTTACTATTGTCAATTAAAGTGTGCATTTTTATTTAGTTAGTTGCATATCCTTTACAGGACGTCGCCGTCAAACCAAGAATTTCTGTGCTGTTTATTTCTGAGTTATTTTACCTTTAGTATTTGCCATTGCTTTCTGAAGGACCGGCATCCATACCATTGTATGGGAACCGACGCAAGGGTGTATGCTTCCAAATCTCCCGCAGCTATGTTTCGAACTCTATATGCGGGATTACGAATTGCGTCTGTAACCCCTTCACCACAAAGCCCTCAAATGCATAAAGGCTTAAAGAATATTTCACACAAATCAAGAAGAACATATCTATTACGTCATACAACACCGTTATCGGAAAGGGACGTGGTAAACCACATTGTGGTGCTTTTGTTCAAGAATGTGACGTGGTCGTAGTGGCAAATATAAAATTTAGATAAGGAACCTATAAGAAGTCTAGCAAAGTGGTCGATAATTGACTAGTTCCTATACAATTCTATACAAAATGTGATGAGAAGAGAGGCATTGGAGAACATCGTGACAGTTGAAAATATGAAGAGGAAGAGAGGTGGGTGTAGACCAAAGAAATTATGCTGGTAGGACTAAGATAGTGGCATGGAGAAATAATATCCGCAGAGTTGATCCAGAACACCAAAGACCGAGATCTGTGAAGAGATATGAACGCCTACGCCAGCTGGCAAGGCACTTGATGATGATTATGAGACAATGCTGCTCTATACAATATGAAGACAATTTAAGGAAAGGCGCTAATCACAGGCGTTGGAACTTCAGTTACTCCCCCACTACTACACATAAAGGTATATGTGGCACTTAAGGGGATTCAGCTCTAACTACCAGATTACAAGTAAATAGACATACATATAGACGGGTGGATAATTAGAAGGGAAGATAGTTAAAGAGAAATATAGACGGGTGGATAATTAGAAGTGAAGTTAGTTAAAGAGAAATATAGACGGGTGATTAATTAGAAGTGAAGTTAGTTAAAGAGAAATATAGACGAGTTTACAAATAGAAGTGAAGTTAGTTAAACAGAAATGTTGACGGGTCGACAATTACAAGGGAAGTTAGTTAAACAGAAAAACAGACGGGTGGACAATTACAAGGGAAATTAGTTAAACAGAAATATAGACGGGTGGATAATTAGAAGGGAAAATAGTTAAAGAGAAATATAGACGGGTGGACAATTACAAGGGATGTTAGTTAAACAGAAATATAGACGAATTTACAAATAGAAGTGAAGTTAGTTAAACAGAAATGTTGACGGGTTGACAATTACAAGGGGAGTTAGTTAAACAGAAATATAGACGCGTGAACAATTAGAAGTGAAGTTAGTTAAACAGAAATATAGACGGGTGGACAATTACAAGGAAGTTAGTGAAACAGAAATATAGACGGGTGGACAATTACAATGGGGGTTAGTTAAACAGAAATATAGAAGGGTGGGCAATTACAAGGTGACTTAGTTAAACAGTAATGCATACTTCCCGGTAATTAGACGAAGGGTCAGACAGAGGGACAGAAAACCTAACAGAGAGGGAATCAAAGCGACAGATATCCCACAGAGACAAACAGATTTATGGAGTGAATGGAACATATACAGTTAATATATGTAATAAACATTTTAGCTCTGCAGATCGTGACATCAGAAAGGTAGCAATTATGTTATCATTTCATCAATGTCTGGTAATGGCACATTTTAAATTACAGATTAATCAACTAATCTTCGTATGAGTATATCCTTCCCTAGCAACCACATAAGTATAGAAGATTTTTAAAGACTGTGACTACTACGTAAATACACCTTGTAAGATACTCATCTTGCTGCAGGTATAATTATCCACCGGTTAAAATTAAGGTCATTTTATTTTACTGTCTAATTTTACATACGTCGAACGAGGTTATAAGCAGCGAAAAGGCTTTCGAATCGACTTGTGGATTAATTACATGTTTAACTGTCTTATGAACGTATAATATTTAATAGTGACACATTGCAATTTTGTCCGTGAATCTACGTAGACATTAAATTTGACTAAGAGATAAACATTGCCATTAAACTTTACTAAAGGATAAATATAAAGTGTGATAATTCCATCGAGATCGACAGCTAGGTGAAATAAATTGATTCTTAACAAGGTGGCATTCATATTTTTTGATGTAACAAGTTGTAATTGATAATTTGAAGTCTAAGTTAGGTTTATACGTCAGGTTGGCGCAGTTACTTGAAAACGTTTGTAAATTAACGAAAAGATGTACTGCGTGCATAATGCTAGCCCCATTGTTGTGTAGATCACTCTCTGCTAAATATGTGCTATTGTCCAAATCTCATCAGCCGCCTTTATTATCCATGACATTTCGTAGTGGATATGTTTGTCTGGGTCGACCTGGGAGCATAGGTTATTTAAGATATATCCAGGAAAGAGGCGAAATAGAATGTCTAAATCATTCTGTTAACTAAAAAATATCCAGGAGAGAGGCGAGAAAGAATGTCTAAATCATTCTGTTAACTAAAATATATCCAGGAGAGAGGCGAGAAAAAATGCCCAAATCATTCTGTTGTATTGGGATATCTTTAGACTTCATCAAGCCGGGGTCTTTAGTGAGGGAGTAGCGGACGCGTTTCGCTATCCCGCATACCGCGTTCGAAATAATATTCCGGTGATTTGGAAACAGGCCGCCTTGTGTTGATATTTAACAATGATATGAGCGTCGATCGTTAAGAAAACAATGGCAAACTACTGAACGTTAATTTACATAGTAAACCGCAAACAGCTAACATATACTGGTTTGATTGATTGATTGATTGATTTAGTAATCGACATCACAGCATTCGGGGCATTCCCATAAGCGCTCCGTCCCCATCATCAGCAGCCAGCGAAGAGTTCCAACACCAATAGTGCCAATAGCAATCTGATTATATGTCCATCTCGCCTTTCCTCTGAGCGTTGAGCGTCGGCCAGATCCCCTCGTCACTCCTCGCTGTCTCATTCTTGCCAGACCATGGTAATCCATTTGCTCCTCCGAAGTGCACACATGCTCCCACAAGGCCGCAACCACGTCTGCCTTGTCATGTATCAATACTCCACCAAGTTCTACAAATACAAATACTGGTGTTGATAGAGACCTCCAGTACAGGGCATACAACTTATATAACGGACATACCGCGATTCTCTGAAAATAGATCTTTCTAACATCAGCTAATGTGAAATATATACTTCGTCTTTAAGATATGAATATTCTTTTAACCAATTTGCAAATAATTTGAAATGTTATTTTATTTTGGTTATTTAGTTAGTTAATCGAAAGATCATCCTCATTACACATCGAATCATTCAGTCCATAAGTGCTCAGATTCCTTCCTCTGTAAATCCCGCAGCGTGTAGCGGCTCACAACACCAGCTCTGTGTTGGTTAATTAATATTCTTTGGCTTCCTATATAGTGTTCTTGTTTGGTCATACTTTTTTTTAACTTGCTGTTCTCGCAGTCTGACCATGGATGCTGATTCAGTCATCACTTCGTTCTCGCAAATGACTTACTTCCCGTAGAGAATTCAGTATATCAGCCTTGTCCATGGCCTTTTCGCCCTCTACAATAGCCTTACCTGCAAGCCTGTTAGCCCCCTTATTCTCTTGTACACCCGCATGCTCTGGCAAGAAAATGAAACCAATCTTGGCCAGTTGTGACTGCTCCAGAGACAACAACCACTGTCTTTGGGCCCACCCCTTTGCTATCTTCCTGAGCATACTCAATGAGTCACTAAGGATTTTATTTTAATTCGCATACAATCTTTCCACCGCTTTCCTACGCCGTATAATGTTATTATGATTTTGATTTTATGTTGTCATGCTTATGTATATATCTCGTTATTACCCAGCAGTGTGACAAGTCACGAGAAATTCACCCTTTGACTTTTACATTCTTAGGCTTGCTATTACTCTACTCCTGCATTGGGCTGATATGAATTATACATTAATGAGAAATGTTCAACCAGTCCAACAGGATTAGCGCAACTTTTGATCCAATTGCCAGTTTCGGAACAGACTGCCTGAGAGAAATTCTAATCATCAACTATGTCATCTTATGCGGTATCATCAGCATTTTTGGAGTGGTAACCAACATTCTAAACCTGATCGTATTTTATAACCAGGGCCTGGATACAACAATCAACATTAGCTTCTTTGCCCTAGCCTTTTCCGACCTTTGTAGTCTTATCACGCAACAATGTTATAACCTTTTTGTGAACCCCTGGTTGGAGAATTTAGGCGTTCCTGGAGCCGCCTCAGGAATCCAGTTTATCGTAGCTGGCGTGCCCAGGGAATGCTTTGCTAGAATCACCTGCCTGATCACCGTGTATGTGACGGCCGAGAGATGCCTGTGCATTGCCTTCCCTCTACATATTAAACAAATAATTACCCCAGTGAGAACTATTTGGTTCATGATTTGTATTTACGTGCTGACCATGTGTACTTTCATCCCCCTCTACGTCAACACATACGTCGCTTGGAAGGTCAACCCGGACAGCAATACCACCATTTTGGCACTCATCTTTAAACCCAATAGTGAGGTCGCTGAAGGAGTTGTCATGGTGATACACGCCATTTCTGGCACAGTATCCTTCCTCGCCGTCGTTGCGTTTACAATAATTCTAGTGCAAAAACTCAGACAGAAAAACAACTGGCGTAAATCAGCAAGCAGTGACGCTAAACAAACGGAAGCAATGTCCAATCGTGACATAAGAACTATGAAGATTATTGTTTTAATTGCCGCGGTGTTGATCGCCTGTTACTTGCCTAGTGTGGTTCTGTACTTGGCGACATTCGTAGAGCCAGAATTCAGCATTGGTGGGAGGTATGCCCACCTCTACACTGGTGGTTGGTCGTTTGCCTGTGTGTTTGAGTGCATCAACTCCAGCGTTAACATCTTCCTCTATATTAAAATGAGCTCCAAATACAGGGAAACGTTCAATGCTCTCTTCCCTACATGGTGACATTCCAAGTGTTTTATTTACTAGTTTCCGAAAATTAAAATAGAAGAACTGTGAGTTATATCAATAAGAATTAAGTTTGTATTGTCTTCGTGGCTAAAGGCTTGCGAGCGCTGTTCGTAAGCCGGGCTACCAGGCGTTCGAAGCTCAGGTGCGACCGATTTGTGCAGCAGACCGTGTCTCGTTGTGTTATAACGTGCTGGTATGGGAGCCGGTCATTCAGAAAGCAATGGCAAACTACTGAACGTAACACTTGCCTAGTACATCAACAGCAGCTGAAAAATGCTGGTGTTGGCTGCAACGTCCGTAAGGGATACGCAACATTTTTTTTGGGTATTGTTAACATGTAGTTATTATGCCTTTTTGAAGCACAATGTAACAAACTATCGTCTGTCACGACGGCAAGGTGCCAAACATTATCAAGATTTTCGGATGGAGTTCGGAAGAACAATCTTAATATTACTTAACTCTTTAGACCCAAAACAAATTTGAAAATTTAGTTTATCTTATGTTATACAAATCTAATTAACTCATAACACATCATTGGATGTAGAGAAACCGTGTTGGAAGCATCAACACTCACATAGAACAAGCCATTACAGTATAGTCAGGTGTATGAGTCATGCATGTAGTTGGTCAAAGTAACTGGCTTCTTCTCACACAATGATGAATGTTGAGTATGCACTTCTAGTTCCGTATGTTTTAGACCAATTGATAGTCGCTGGGTGAGGTGGCCAGTATAATGTCAAGATCTACAACAAATGCTGGACATTGTAGTAACAGAGAGTGCAAAGGAAGGACACTCCTTGAATATCAAGAAAACAGTAAAAATTGTGTTATCAAAGAAAAAGGTGACACCCAAATGTGAAATAGAAATATAAGGGACAATTCTTCACCAAGTGGATAGTTTTAAATACCTAGAGGCATTTATAATAACAGATGGAAGATGCACAACATAGATTAAGAGCAGAATAGATCAAGCAAAAGCTGCATTTTAGAAAATGAAGACTATCGTATGCTATAAGTCACTTTCATTGAATATAAGAACGATAATGCCGAGGAGCCATACTGAGCATGTTTTGCTGAATGGCAGTGAATCTTGGAATGTAAATGAACAAATTAGGAAGAGACTGGACGCAACAGAGATATGCTTCCTGAGACGAATGTTGCGAATTCCTTGGACTGCCAAAGTAACTGGCAACGACTGCCTGACAGAGGCTAATGAAACTAGAACACTATATACAACAATAGGAAAGGAGCAAACAGCGTATTTTGGTCACGTGATGAGAAGAGAGGCATTGGAGAACATCGTGACAACCGGGAAGATCGAGGGGAAGAGAGGCAAGGGCAGAGACAAGAGAAATGATGCTGAATGGATTGAGACGGTGACATGGAGGAATATCAACAGCGGAGTTAATCCAGAAAATCAAATACTGAGGTATGTGGAGAGTCATGAACGCCTACGCCAGTCGGCATGGCACTTGATAATGATGATTATTTAAATTGGGGAGAGAGAAACAAGAGAAGCGAAACGAGAATGAGATAGAAAGAATGTATAGGATTAAGAAAGATAGTATTAGAGAGAAAGAGAGAGAGAGAGAGAGATAGAGAGAGAGAGAGAGAGAGAGAGAGAGAGAGAGAGAGAGAGAGAGAGAGAGAGAGAGAGAGAGAGGAGAGAGAGAGAGAGAGAGAGAGAGAGAGAGAGAGAGAAGAAAGCAGCAGGAAGCGAGAAGGAAACAGAAGGAAAAACAGTCAATGAGAAACAGAAGAGGAACAGCAGTAGCAGAATGACAGAGGAAAGAAGAGAGAGGATGGGGGGGGGGGGGGAGAAATTGAGATAGGTGTGAGAGAAAGGACAAGAGAAGGGGAACAGACATAGTGGGGGAGAAGTAATAATAGCATTAGTCAAACAATTAGAGACAGGAAGAGAAAAGAGCTGATAAAAAATAGGAGAATAGTAAGAGAAACTGAAATGGCGAGAGTAGTAGGCAGATAAAGAAACACAGA
This sequence comes from Cepaea nemoralis, assembly GCA_014155875.1. NCBI lineage: Eukaryota > Metazoa > Mollusca > Gastropoda > Stylommatophora > Helicidae > Cepaea > Cepaea nemoralis. The sequence continues at coordinate 192,603 of JACEFZ010021431.1, forward strand.
AAGCGTAAGAGAAGAGGATAGAGAAGGATATAATAAACAAGGAGAGACAAAAGTACAGACGAAAACAAGAAAGAGAGACAGAAAAAGTGGAAAACAACGCATTTATATGGAGTACGGATAAAATTGGAGTCACATAACGACAGACGCAAGAGAGGCAGACCATGAAAGGAATTCAGCAATAATCGTTTGCGACAAATTTACAATTTTAGAACTTCTTTGTTTGTTTTATTGTTTTTGTTTCTTTTCTTCTTATTTTCTTGCTTTTTGTAATTGGAAAGCAGCAGACCGATGCGCAGAAACAAACACAACCGATCCACCCAAAAACAGGAAAAGAAAATAGTAAAATAAAAAAAAATAATAATGTATGCACCGCCCGGGAATCGAACTCGGGTCGCACGAATGGGAATCTTGCATGATACCACTAAACCAGCGGTGCTCGTATGAATGTGTGATTATTTAATATTTAACTTGTAAAGAACTTAGAGGGGAAATATTAATTGAAGATATTTTCTACAATTTAACTTTACTAATTAAACTGTTTTGTTTCGTTTATCCTGGCTAACATGTTTTAAACATTCCTTTTATAACGTCAATATAATTATTTTTTTTTTTTTTTTCCCCGCGTTTCCATCCTGTTTCAGGATATTGCGTTCAACACCAGCATCTTTCAGCTGTATGTTGATTCCTAGGCTAGATTACGCTCATCAGCACGCCACGACTTTCTGAGCGACCGGCTCCATACTCTCATAAGTCACTTTTGAACCACTGCTAATTCTCGTCGCGTCACGTGACGAGAGTATTCGGGGTTAGCGGAGAAAGCTGCTAACCCCTCGGCCATGGAGCCGGCGTCAATATAATTATACAAATAATTAATAACAAATCCGTAACACTGAATTAACATTCAGATATACAAACTGCATCATACAAACTCAAGTTTCTCTGGCATGTTCAACATATATTGTAATAATGCATTCATACTGTTAATAAAAAGAATACACAGCAAATAATCTGTAGCGAATTTAGTTTAATGATGATGGAAAATATTCGGGGAATATAGTAAACAAGCGGTACGAACAGGTGTATGTGTGCGTGCGGTGCGCGTGCGTGCGTGTGCGCGCAGCTTAAAACAAAACAAAAAACACAACCAAAAAAAAAAAATATAAGTAGCAAATTATCAAATACAACAATAAGTTTAAATGTATTAACTAATAACACCGGGCAGACAATACTGCGAATAAGTAAAATAGAATTTAACGAAAACATCAAATTAACGCAAGGCAAAGAATTGCACCTCTCGGGATTTTTCTGACCCCAAACACTAAGATTATAAAACAGTGTGATCTGAGTGTTCATATATATAAACAGTTGCACCTGCTGTATAAATATATATGCTACATGAATATAAATGTTATTTGTGTACTTTTTTTCGAATATCCTTTACAGGACATCGCTGTCAACAGCAGCATCTTTCAGCTGTCTGTTGATTTCTTGGCAAGATTACGCTCAGTAGTTTGCCATTGCTTTCTGAGCGGCCGGCTCATTTATCCCGCAAGTCACCAGCGGGGGTCGAACCGCTTCCAGCTCTCGCCCACTACGAGACTCTGCATGATAAACGGGATTACGGAGAAAGGGATGTAACCCCTCGGGCAGAGAGACCGGCTACATGTAAATAGCCGGCTTCGTGGCTTAGAGGTTATGACTTTTCTCCGTAATCTCGTATACTCTCGTCGGTGACGTGATTACGGTGAGAATCAGCAGTGGTTCGAATCGCATCGGGCCGGCCGCTCAGAAAGCAATGGCAAACTACTGAGCGTAATCTTGCCAAGAAATCAACACACAGCTGAAAGATGCTGGTGTTGACAGCGATGTCCTGTAAAGGATATGCACACCCAAAAAAAAAAAAATGTAAACAAGAACCTGAGTAAAATGCGAGTTTCACAACAGAGACAATACCGCGAATAGTTTTTTTCTGTACGAGGAGTTAATGAAAGCCGCACATTTTATTAGGAAAAACAAAAATATGCACCGCCCGGGAATCGAACCCGGGTCGCAAGAATGGGAATCTTGCATGATACCACTACACCAGCGGTGCTCTGATAAAGTATTCTAATATTTGACACTTAAGCACGCTGAACGGAGGTCGGGCGATCAATATTTGAGTTTCACGTATTGTTGGGTGAATTCGATCTTTTTTTTAAGCTTCACAGTTAACAAACAAAATAATTAAAGTATGAGTAAGCAGCTTGCATACCTCAAGGGGGGAATTTTATGTTAGTAATAATGATAAAAATTACCGCAGTGAAAACAAAGGAATGTCTTTGTCTAGATTTTGCACCTACTAAACATCTACCTAGTACTCTCAGATGACAGACAAAAGCACGGAAAGAATAGAGACAAAAGGAGATAGAAGAATTAAAAGAACGTTGGAGAAATGAGAGAAAGATAGAGAGAGAAACAGAGAGACAGAGAGAAGTGTGCAAACGGAGATAGACTCTAGAGCCCAGGCAACTGTGAGGAGGGATAATGACATGGGATACACAGAGATAAAGAGAGAGAGAGAGAGAGAGAGAGAGAGAGAGAGAGAGAGAGAGAGAGAGAGAGAAAGAGAGAGAGAGAGAGAAAGAGAGAGAGAGAAAGAGAGAGAGAAAAGAAGAAGAAGAAGAAGAAGAAGAAGAAGAAGAAGAAGAAGAAGAAGAAGAAGAAGAAGAAGAAGAAGAAGAAGAAGAAGAAGAAGAAGAGGAGGAGGAGGAGGAGGAGGAGGAGGAGGGGGAAAAGAAGAAGAAATATATTGAGAAAGCGGTGGAGAAAAGGGCAGTAAAGATAACAGAACGAAGGAAAGTGACAAAGAGAGTTAGAGGGACTGAAAACGCAATAATATGAAATAAAGATGAGTGCAGGTTGAATAGGTGATCGGCGGCATAGAAAACTAGTGGGAGACTATCAAGAACCGGGAAACAATGGAAAAAAAAACAGCAAAAAGAAACTTAACAAAATCATACATGATAAAGGCGTGAAGAAATACAGACAGTAATCGTTTATGAAAGCCTTTTAACATGTCCATTATGTAATATTTAATTCCATTGTGACTCAACGCACATACAAAACAGACGTTGATCGGACATTGGAAAATGAAAAATAAAAACCTGTGCACCGCTCGGGATTTTAACCCGTGCCGTAGAGATTGGAATCTTGCATGATACCATTATAAGAGTGGCGATAAGAAGGTCTCCATGTTATATTTTACAACATAACATTTGAAAGACCGGGACGCCAGTATTACTGGATCATAATTCCGGTCGATATGTTATATGTTATAGTTCACAACCTGTATGGATTAGACAGAGAACACGTGTGAGAATAATAAGACCATGCATACTCATGGTGGCAACATATGGCTGATAATTTGGTTGTTTCATAAATCAGTTAAAAAGTACATATCCGTATTTAAATATAAATTACAGAAGGATATTGGAAATTCATTGAGTGAAATACAATGCAAACAAATCTACCCAACAAGAAATCAACATTGAAGAAGATTAGCTACTAAGACAACCAAAGTTAAGACAAATAATTATTTTGGGCACATAAAACTACATGGAAATGTAGACAAGATAATAATGAAGGGAAAGGTATTTTGGGGGCGGACAAGATGAAGATAACAACGTGGATGGATTCAGTATTTTCATCATCTAGTGCCGTGCCGACTGGTGAGGGCAATCATGCTTTTCCACATCTTGCAATCCACAACGCCATGGTATCAATTCATGTGTTGCCACTCTCTTGTGTCAAGACACAAAACTGTCGAAAACTCTCACCCGCTGTCTTCCTCTGTCTCTGTCTCTCTTTCTCTCTGTCTCCTCTCTCTCTCTCTCTCTCTCTCTCTCTCTCTCTCTCTCTCTCTCTCTCTTTCTCTCTCTCTCTCTCTCTCTCTCTCTCTGTTTCTCTCTCTCTCTCCGCAAATCTTTTCAATTGTTGCAATATGTTCCAGTTATTTTGTTTCTCATAATGTGGCCAAAACCCGATTACTGTCTCTTTCTGACGCTTGTGACATGTTGTTTTTGTATTTTAGAATCTGTCAGAACCTGTAGATTACTAATGTTGGCTGACCAGAGAATGTTCAACATTCTTCTATAAAGCCACATCTCTAATGCTTCTGGTGATGTCTTTGCTTGGTTACTAATTGTCCAGGACTAAATATGTCGTGTGTAATTTACACATGCCGGCTCCGATGTGAACGTGTTAGAAACGAAGTTCGTAATCCCGCATACCCGCGGTCGAAACACAGCTGTGGGCGATTAATAGCAGGTCTCCTTACGTTGCTTTTTAATGAAATGGTATGGGTGCCGGTCGTTCAAAAAGCAATGGCAAACTACTAAACGTAAACGTGTCCAGGAATCACGAACAGCCAAAAAATAATGGGGTTGACTGCTACGTCCTGTAAAGGACATGCAACTAACTTTTTTTTGTGTAAATGTACACATGACAGAGACAAGTAATATGTCTAGTCTTATGATAAAGACACGTTTTTAAAGTTAAGAGGTGCAAATTACACATTAAGAACAAGTTAAGGGATACTACAGATTTTGTATTTTATTAAAAATCACAGAATTAATTGGTTGGAATAGTTAGTTAGAATGTAACAAGATCAACCAGCGGCTTGAGCCTTCCAAGTGAGAACGTCTGGATACAGGGAGGCAGGACGACACAGGAAGACATGCCTAGATAGAGTACACGAAACACTGAAGAAATCAAATAAGACATTGGCTAAAGAAACAAGACAAGTGATAAACAAACTTTCATCCTCTCTATTTCATGACAAAAGCAGTAGAACAGTAGCAGTAGGACAACAGCAGTAGGACAACAGCAGTAGGACAACAGCAGTAGGACAGTAGCAGTAGGACATATGCAGTAGGACAGTAGCAGTAGGACATAAACAGTAGGACACAAGCGGTAGGACAAAAGCAGAAGGACAACAGCAGAGTAGGACAAAAGCAGAAGGAAAAATTAAGAAAGAAGAAGCTGTGGGAGAAGTTATGCACATAATAGGCCACTTGATGATGATTATGTGGTGTTTACAGTAGGATTAGTTAGTTGCCTATCCTTTACAGGACGTAGCAGTCAACTCCAGCATTTTTTTTATTGTTTGTGATTACCGGGCAAGCTTACGCTCATTGGTTTGCCATTGCATTCTGAACGGCCGGCAATCATACATACCATTGTAGGGAAACTAACGCAAGGCAGTCTGTTTCTAAATCACCCGCAGCTGTGTTTCCAACGCGGAATGCGAGATTACAAATTGCGTCGGTAACTCCTTCGCCGGCAGATTGGATAACAAACTAATTTTCCACTTGTTTCGTATGTCATGGTTATAATATTTAAATATTCCTTTCAGCGCATAAACAACATCACAAATATTGATTGGCGATTTCAGAAGAATAAGAAGGAAGTAGCCATTAGAGGACACACCACACAATGTAAAAATTGAAAGCTATACTTAGTATGCCACGAAACAAAACTGTCAGCTCCTAATGACGACAGCGGCTAAGTCTATGAAGTACTTTATTTTGTTATGTGTTTACTTGCTTTCAACCCGAGCATAGTTCACACAAGAGCTCTTACTACTCCCAGATGACACTACTAGTAACTACACTTGACTAATTTTGCGTGAGGGTTATCTTTTGCTATTACTAATGTCCCTCGCCCGTCAGGCGAACCCTCTCCGACTTCTGAGGTACTTTTAATAGGAGATACTATTCATAGTCGAATATGAATAAAGCTAAGTTTTATTCATATTCGAATTGTCCTCGCTGTATATTATAAATTTTCGTTGTTCTATTTACGCGTCCTTTGTAGCATATTTGGAAGTGTCTTCGCCTGTCACGCGGGAGCTCGAGGTTCGATTCCCCCTCAGGGATGAAATTTATTTTTTTTTTCTCCCATTTTTTCAGCAATTAATTAGATGAAAGCGACTTTTTAATTAAAAAAAAAAAAAAAAAAAAACATAAGGAACTAAAATATAGACCTAAGAAACTCCAAGCTTGTGAATAAAGTGTGCTCTATGCCCCCCCCCCCCCCCCCCCCCCGGCAGCGACGGAGTGATCGAGTGTCAGAATCGATGGATCCAATTAGATGTCTTTGTTTAACGTGAATTTTATTTGCCAAATGAAATATCGCCCCAAATTAACCACTTTCTTATTGGCTCAAACTAAAATTGACTAGCGAGCGGACGCTGTGACATCTTTGTTAATTCCCGCAATTCTACTGCGAATAAAACTGAGCTTTATTCACAATTCGATTATCAATAAAGCTCAGTTTTATTCATAGTCGACTATGAATAAAGTCTCCCGTTTTTAATTTAATTCCCAAGTCATGGACAAGATGTCAACATTTAAGTTCACGTCAATGATAACTTCCCGTCCAGAAAGCAATAACAAAGTACTGAAGAAATTTAACCAGGGTTTGGGGTTGGCCGTAACGTCTTGGAAAGGTCATGCAATATTAAAATAAATACAAATTTTTAATGAAATACACACACCGGAGATTAAGAATTTAGTCAGATACTGCTGAAAGAAAACATACAGGAATATAATCAACTGAAGACACTGTAAAGCTTCAACGGGTGAACAATAATTGCGAACTTCGAAAGAAAACGGAGTTTTACTATTGGAGAAACATTACATCGAATTCAAAACGATGTATTCACTTAGTGATTTAAAATGACTAAATCTTTAAAAAAAATAAGTTGCACAATTTGTTGCCTGGCATACTTCGCTGCATCTCGTCAGTGTATGTATTTCAGACAAAATGTAATTATTCATTTAATAGTGTATGCAACTCTGCAGTGTGCAGTTGATGAGATAAGTCTCGAAACATATCAAGGAAACTAACAGGGCAACCTATTTTTTTATTACTTCTTTGCTTAAATTATAGCGAATACTTGGTCTAGAACAGTGGTTCTCAATCGGTGGTGATTCTCCCCCAGGGGAAAATTTTAGGGTTTGTCCGGGGGGAGGGAGGAGAATTACGATCAAGACCATGTTAATACAAGAATCGATTACTTGATATTGTTGTTCCCTCTATACTTTACGAGTCTGTAATTTTCGCTCTTCTGAAATTCGTTTTATAACGTAAGTAGACCCACAAATCAGGTTTTATGTAGACGTCTAGACTTGTTCTAATATGTGTTTTTACACTTAGCTTCCATTTTTACGTATACTGTGTAAAAAAAAAAGGGGGGGGGGGGAGATATTTATAGGGAGAAGGGGATGACATTCTGAACATATGGTGAAGGGGTGCATAGGCCAATAACAGGTTGAGAACCAATGGTCTTGATGAACAATTAATGAACACCTCGAAATAGGTGAGATAAAAACCAAAAAAAAAAAAAAAAATTAATTAACAAACAAAGGCAAGTGCACCGCCCGAGAATCGAACCCGGATCGCAAGAATGGGAATCTTACATGATACCACTACACCAGCAGTGCTACGATAGAGAAGTAGGTTATTTAATACTTGATTGAGGGATTAAAATGCCCGTCTCATATATTTTCGGGCGTTTTCGATCTTTCGTAGGACTCAAGAGTTTACTCCACGTATCTTAGCACGCACGGCTACGTCTGGTCAACAAGCAGTCTTCATTTGTAGACCTGGACAAATATTTTTCTCGGTATACGAACGTATTCAAACAACGAAAATAAACCATCACACATTAGTGTCCAGCTGCCAGCTCGTATCTATACTCCCGAGTGAATGATTAGTCTATATTGTATAAATATTGAGCTAACTTCGTTCTTCTTTTCCAAACGTTGCTCTCTATCCCACATTAGGGCATAAACCCTCAACTAACTAGCTTAGCTAAGTCATGAAGCTCTGTCCATATCTTTTCCATCTTATTAATTTCTGTTTCTAGTGTTATTCTCCGTGAATGTTTAGGTCTTGCTCTATTTCTTTTGCGTGTCATTTGACACTAATGTTTTTTTGTTTTTTTTAATAGTTACACTATTTTCGGATTTTCTAGCGTCAGCATCTTTTCGTCATGCCTCTGTTCCAGGGGTCTAGCCCTCTCCATAAGCTCTATATTGGTGATTTTGTTTTACTACTGTATTCCTTCTATTTTGCGGAGGCTCCAATAATTGAATGTTTGTAGTTTATAAACGTTTTCGTTGTTCTCTGAGCTTGCGAACCACACAATAGAGTTGATTTAACATTAAAATTGAATATTCTAAGTTGCGTGCTAACTTTAAATTCTTTTAACTTAAACATATTTCCTAGTGTTAGGATAGCTTCTGTAGCCTTCTGTATTCATTTGCTGTTATCTGTTTTATCCTATTAATTTACATTGCTACCTAAGTATGTGGGTGATTCTGTCTCTTGAAGTTAGGTTTCCATAAGGAAGATCAGGTTATCATTTGCTTGAATTAGTCTCATTATCTGTTTTTCCTCTATGAATTGTTTTGATTGACTTAGTCTCATTATGTTTTTCTTCTATACATTTTTAAACATATTTATTGTGACCTCCCATCTAGTGCCGTTAGTTTATCCTGCATCTGATTTCGTGTATGAGACAGGAGAACAATGTCGTCAGCAAAATTCAGATCACCAAACTGCTTTGTAAGGAAAATCCACTGAATGTCATTTCTGGCAGTGCTTGTTGTTCCCTTCATAATCTATAATCTGTAAGAATAGAAGAAGTGACAAGAGGCATCCCTCTCTTACTCCTGCTGTTATTCTAAATACCCCATTTAGTTACTCATCACAGAGGACTCTGCAATTTATCTCAGTATATGTTGTCTTTACCAAGTTAATAATGTTATGCGATATTCCATAATATCTCATCGATTTCCAAAGCCATTTCCTTTCCATGCTATCAAAGACCTCTTCGTAATCTACAATTCCAATATAAAGTGCTGAATTCAGTTCGATGGTTTGTTTCATTATTATGCACATTGACAGTGTAACTATTTGACCAGTACAGGATCTATTTGTTCGGTCGCCGACCTGTTCATCGCACAGTTGTTTGTCAGTACATATTGTCGAAATATCTCCAGAATGATCCTGTTTATTATCTTCCCAGGAACTAACTGTAACAATAACATTATTCCCCAATAAGTTTCACGCTCTTGTAAGTCCCGTTCCTTTGACAATTTTACTATCTCTCTGTCTGTCTCTCTCTCTCTCTCTCTCTGTCTTTATCTCTCTCTCTCTCTCTCTCTCTCTCTCTCTCTCTCTCTCTCTCTCCAGTCTGCTGATCAGTTTCTGAGATTCTGCGAAATACTATGTGCAGTAATTTATGTGATGCGTTTACTGTCATTTTAATGGCCTCTGCTGGGTTATCTTATGCACCAGCAGCTATCCTATCCTTCAATAGTTTGATTGCTTTGATAATCTCTTCTTTCAATGGTTCCTCGCAGGTCATATCTAGCTCCTTTTTCTGCAAGCTGGATATGAGGATGATCTTTTCGGACTGGACTATTAATAAGTTCCTCAAAGTATGAGACCGATCCGTTTAATATATCCTTAACGTTAGTGAGAACTTGCCCATTTCTATTTTTGATCTATCGATTTAGTTGATTATACGTTCCCCCTATTTTACTTGTGGAGTTGTAACGGTTTCTATTATTTCACATTGGTGTTACCTCTTCCGCCCCTATAGCTGGGTAGTCTATATGTTGTATTTTGTCTGCCTTTATCCGCTTCTTTACCTCCTTATTAGCTTCTGCATTTTATTCCCGGCATCTAGCTTTCAAAGATATGGCTTTATTATTACTTAAATCTGCTTTCTTGCTTCCCCATTCTCCTATCGTTTCAAGGGATCCGAAGTTATCCAGGCTTTATGGTTTCTTTCTCTGTTGTCAACTATCCTAAACACAATTGGCTCCAAATGATTTTAGCATGCTGCTAGCAGTGTACCGTAATTATTTCGTCTAAGAAGACAAGAATTCTTGTCCATGAAAAGTATGTAGAACCACACACCAACGCTTGAATAACTAGCACACAACATGTTTGCCTGTCCGCCTGATGGTCGGATTACTAATGTAATGGGCTCTCAGGTTCGCCCAGTCAGAAAATGAGTCCTGAGGGGTACCGGTGGTCGGCGTGACATTGACCACATCACTCCTCGAGTGCCGATTGTTCTACATAAACATAGAGCTAGAAATGTGTCTCCATGACGCCCCAGATGTGTGAAAAGGGCACGAAGAAATCAACACTAGAACACAAACCATCATTCATTCAGTAGCACGTCCTTTGCAGTACTTCGCTACGATAACAACCCTCCTGAAAATTTCTCTGTCATAAGCAAGGTGTCCCTCGTCCGATACACCCATCTGAAGATTATCTGCTACATCATACACCCATCTTCACTTTGGCCTTCCTCTTCTTCTCTTCCCTTGCATATACCCCTCTGTTATTGTTCTTTCCAAACTGTCCTGAGTTTCAAGTGACCAAAATAATTCAATTTTCTTTAATACTCAGCTCTTGTCGTTTTAATGCATTTGTTCGTTTCTGTATCCAAGATATTCTTAGAATCCACTAATAACATTTATATTCAAAGGCATATATCTATACGCTGTTAGGCAAACCATACATGTGAAATATATAATATATTGTACTAGAAACTAATCAATCCCGCTCTTTGAACCAGTTTCAAGAATACTTTAAACATACATTTTACTCGCCTTAAAGCACATTAGGCATGTTGTAAGAATACAAAAGTCCATTTCCCACGGCTTAAGGCGCATTGGCTCTTGTTGCCAAGCCCACGTTTTCATAGACCAATCGGCAAGAGGTATGTGATGGTATCCCCATTACTTAGCACTAGGTTTGTGATGGTATCCCCATCTCTCGGCACTGAGTAAGTGATGTTTTTCCTATTACTTGGCACTGAGTAAGTGATAGTATCCCCATCACTCGGCACTAGGTATGTGGTTTTGTGTAATCTGCAACATCTGTTAGTTTTATCTTCACTTTCTTTTGTGATCGTTGTTCTTGTCTGTTTTTATTATTATTGTGTCATCTTCTTCCAGAAACCTATTGAACGACATTTCTCTAGCGAAAATGCCTGTTGTGTCATATTATACCCTAACTTGTTAATGCCTGCGTGAGTTACATATGGTGGAAAAATTGTTTTACTGTTGCTGTACTTTCATTAAAGTCTGGGCAAAACACTCTAAACTTTTCCACACCAAAGGTAACTTTCTCCTTTTCATCTTCAGTCAGGTCTGATCTAAACGGTAGTGTATCCCATGTCAGTTCTTCTTGTGTCAACTGTGTCGGTTGCTCGCCATCTTCATCAGGCCGCTGCTTGTCCCCGATATGTGTCTTCTTATCACCGAGATGTTCTCTGTTCCGTCACTGCCCTAACGTCGACTGTTTGTTTTTGGTTTCTTACGTATTCGTCGTATGTCTGGTAAATGTCTGTCCCTATGTCTGATGCATCGTCTTCTACTTTAATCTTCTTGTCTTCTGTTGGGAAAGTGAATGCTGCATAGTTACACTCCACTATCTGCAAGTTTTCTTTTTCCCATTTCTGTATGTCCTGGGGCGTGCATTCTTTGACCTCAGGAATGTTGCCCAAGATTAGTTCTGTTGTCGGATGTGGTAACACTGCTGCTGTTACCCGCCCTTTGTAGTACGGGCAATTAATGTCCATCCATGCTACTCTATACTGCTCTAGTGCACCACCAAATGTTCTGCACGTCACTCTCTCGTCTGTATAGTCTTCGTCTCTTATGATTTTCCGGTCTACACCTACAATCGAAGTCCCTGTGTCTCTGACCATTTTCACTGCTAGCCCATTTACTAACGCTGGTCGAACGTCCAACTTTCCGTCGTTTATGTGAGCTGAGTTGGCTTCTTGAATGTACGCCTTGTTGTCATTGCTGTCGTCTTGACTGTCATATATGTCTGTTGCATTTGTGTTCTGGTGTTCGTCTTCGTTGCTACTTCGACATGGTGTATGCCATATTGGCATCCTTACTTAGTTGTCTCAGTCTACATGTCCTGGCCAAGTGGCCAAAGCTGTTACAGATCCAGCATTTCAGACTGTCTCTGTAGTCTGCGTACCTATTGATTCTCTTGAAAGAAAAAATCTTGATGTACGAGTCGTAATTAGGGTTCTAATCGCACATTTCAAGAGACCTGTGTTGGCGACCACAATGTGTACATTCACTTACTGGCCCTGTTCGAGCTACATTGGGTGGTTTCTGTAGGGCTGGTCTATATTGAGTAGTTGGGTAGTATCTACTCTTAGGTCTGTTCTGCTGGTATTTACTCTGGTTGTATGTCTGCTTTCGATCAGAGATTCTGGCAGATGCTCCTATCATAAGTTCTGGCTGTGCCCCGTCTGCGAAAATCTCCCTGTGAGCATTATAATATGCCTCACCCTTGGACTCTATTTCAGATATTGTGGCGCACTTATTCTCAATCAGGAACGTTGCCATGGCATCTGCGACAGCTGAGATAGGTTTATCTCTCAGCATAATTCTCAGAGCTTGTTGAAGTCGTTGCCAACGTTAGCTGACTTCAACCACTTGTCACACAGCGACTGGGTTTCGGATAAGAAATCTAGAATGGTTTGGTTAGCCTTCGGAGTCAGCGCTCTATATGCCATTCTCAGGCCAGCCTAATCTAAACTTAAATGTGCCAGGACTCTTTCTTTAATATAGTGGTAATCTGTTCGTAGATGATCCCGGGTGATCCCCCACGGTTGCCAGTGCGCTTGTAAGGGTATGCTGTAGCTACACTGGCAAACTAAGTTTGAACGCGTACCAGAATACACTGAACAACTACGGCTTTCCATGTGCAAAACATGCCGAACAAATCTCTTTATTTCTTCACAACAAGTTTGTGTGGTTATAAACTCTAGCAATTAACCTACTTACATCCTGTTGTACTGGGTCACTAGCGGCCCTCAGCCCACCCAGCTACACCGTTAGCTTCGCTCTCTGTGTGGTAGCGTGTTCAACGGCGTGGCGTGTGTACTGACCATCCTGCTTGCTGTATCAGTGGTCCTGGTAACTAAAGGCGGTTCTTTTCCCCTGCTGTTCAATCGTTGGTCTCTTCTTCATAGTCGAATCTTTGTCCACATCTTCATATTATAACGCTGGTCTGTCGATTTCTACGATGTGAAAATGACTGTGTTTCACGGAAGAATAAATTCTCCACGGACCGCTAATTGTTCGCCCCACATATCACGTGGCCTTAGTCCTGTATTTTATTAGCTACTATCTTTAGCCGCTCACCGGTGCATCCCTTCCTCTGGCTTCCCGCGAAAATTCATCACTAGTGCTGTCTAAGTTATCTACGTTACTGTAAACCTGCCATTCCCTAAACTCGACTCATTGCAAAATTGTTCACTGAAATAATAAAACAATGTTTTGCTTGCTTGTTTGCTTGTGTTTGCTGGCTGTGAACTCTAGCGTGAAGTTATATATGTCGGATGAAGACATCCTGTTGTCCAAAACCATTGTGATTTCATACCGGACTGAGGTCTGCGTGAGTATCCGTTGTCCCATGTCTGGCTTATTGGTGTGCAGACTGGTGGTTCCTCGCTGCGCAGGCAGATACTCTCCGATGTCGGAAGAATCAGCGATCCTACTACGTTAGCCAGGACCCCAAAGGGACCTGTTACCCAGTACACACGACTAGGACGTGTTAGTAGGTATTGGCCAGTATAAAAACTGGCCTTGGTGCCTTGGAAACACCTCTGCGTCCATAACAATGTTTTCACACTTGTCATCTGTTTAGTTGCTTTGTTTGTTCCGCACTGAATCTTCGTTCCTGATAATTTTGCTATTAGTAAAACCAGTACTCCAAACATGCCGGTTACTTTACGCGAATGTTCATGAATATCTCTCATGCACATACTGAATAATATGTAATTAATACTCCATGACTGTGCTGCTGAAACTTCTGCTGCTGCTGATGCTGCTACTACTATACTTCTCTTCATTCGCCTAGAATGAACATGTATCTGCCATTATTTTCATCGCTGGCTGGCTCGCTGTTTGAACATGATACTTATTCAGGTTACCCTCAACTCTCATTCTACTGACTCGTTATATATGGGGATATCTTGTGAAATATTGCTGCTGCATTTGCTTCCTGAGCTTCTTGTCACGAATGAACTGCACTTAAAAAGTGTCGTGGTGAGCATTTCTCAAAAGCAAGAGAAATAGGGCACCGTTACATACAGGTCGCAATGGACGCCAGTAACCACAAGGTGACAACAAGACGGTCAGGATATGTGAGTAGCATTTAGGGAACATCGTGAAACACTTCAGTCCTAGGTCGACGCCATGACCGCCATGACTCATTAATGTAAAGTCCTTCGCAAGGCGTGAACTAACGCGGCTGATATACTCGGAAAATTCGAAGCTGTCACAAACTTCCTGGAGGATGCGCCCAGGAGATGTTGAATTTGCCAGACTGACAACCATCTCTCGGCCTACCGCAACTTTTGCAATCAAAGGGGAATAATCCAAGTAATCTTTTACCCCTAAGAGAGTGGAGGATTACGCCCTTGTGTTCTGTAAGGTTCCTGAGATGTTTGTACAGGAACTCTTGTTCCGGTCGCGCAGTCGCAGTGTCTTGCCTGTGAACCGAGGGAAAGGATTGTTGTTCTGGCCAGCTGGCAGGAGGATCTGTCTGGCTGCAGTTTAACATGAAAGAAATTGGACTCAGTGTCAAAGTACAGTTGAAAGACCGTAGACATTAAGTCCCTAAGTTGGACGAGGTTCCATACTTCGAATTGCTTGACAGAATAAAAGATTCTACCTTCCTGAGAGGAGTGATTGACGACCATTTAAACCATAGTCCTGTTCCAGCGTCAACAGTCTGGACAAACCAGTCAACGTGAGGTGATCCTACTGCCCATCATCCAGTCAGTCGTCTATGCTCTCAGAGCAGTTCCAGGATAAATTATCCATTATTTATAACGAAGGTCTGGGCAAGTATCGTGTCAATGTGATCGTCCAGTTGTACCACTGATTACCTACTCGACTACCACTCAACTGTGTGTGAGATCAGGCAACACTTGGCTCGCTCGAATTAGGCTATCGTAAATCTCGCCATAGACCCTAGGCTATCATGACTCTAACCATGGACAGTGTTCGATTGGAAATCTAGCAATGGACATTGGACTTCTGTGAACAGTAAAGTAGGAGCTGTGCTACTATAAATATAGATTGTTTAGTTGGTGCCATTGTTGAAAGAGACATGAACTTTGACACATACACTGGAATTCTGGTGTCATTAATCTGACTTGCTGTCAACTCGGAGGAGATGATATCTGGAAAGACTGAGGACCTACACCGAGAAGCTAAGTGACATTCCCTTGTTATGTGTAACTCTGGCATGTGTACAGTGATGCCATCTTCACTCTTTTGTACAATACATTTTGTTATTGAGTTTGTAGATGCCAGAGTTGCGTCATTTGTTCAGGACGATGTTTGAAAGGGTAACATCCCTTGGTCGGTTGTGAGAGAGATAGGTATCCGAAGACTGGTGGGGTCGTCGTAGACTGAAATTGTCCCAAGTCCCATAATCTGAAGAAATCCCGATATATATATATATATATATATATATATATATATATATATATATATATATATATATATATATATATAGTGTGATAGCCTGTTCCCTTCACGCCAGGGAAACTGTGACAGAAGCCCCAGCGGTGCAGTGTGCACAACCCATTCATAAAATTAAGGGCAGGTTTCTAAGCTTTTAGATCACACTATACTTAGAAAATAGAAACTGTGCTGGACGGGCTGAGACCGTGGCATGGAGAAATTTCACCAATAAAATTGACACAGAATATCCAGGATTGAGATTTGATCATCGTCATATACCCAGTACGCCAGGGACGTTTAATAGCGATCGAAGTTAACATACTTCCACAAGGCGCAAGACACGGATACTGTTCTTACTTGTATCCACCCTTTCTCCTGACATGCTATGCCCGCAGAAAAGCCCATATTTAGCTGTGTCTGTCTCTATTTGACATTCTACATATTTAGTTTTACCTTTCACGATGTGGCCGCAGTATACTGAAATTACTCTACATTAGAATGCGAATTCCGCATCCCAGACATATTTCAATATAATAAGTAACAATATAACACAATGCAGCCGTTTTGGCATTCACTACCATTCTCTAGAACAAAACAAACACAGAATTAACAAAATAGTATGAAATTACAACACATTAAATGTAATAGTAAAACAGTTTTATTCCAGTATATACTGTTTTACTTCGCTGCAGTCAAGATATGCCTCCTTTTGCATAAACCTCACTCCGATAGTTGGAAGCTCTGTACTGAGTTCTAGAGAACTAAACACCATTGCATCCTGTTCAATAACTCAATCTTACAACAACACCCCATTCCCCCCCCCCCCCCTTTCCACCTTTTCTGGCTACATATTAATGTTCACCTAGCAGTTACCCTAATGCAAACAGCCTATCAACAATGCAAACAATATTTTCTACTGATTCTCTGATATACGCTTATACGTGTCTGCCTCTTAGCACAATGTATGTTTGCAATGAAGTTGGGATTTGCATGAATCGGGACATGAGAGGCAATGAACAGTCAGACTACCTCTTCCTATCCGTTGACGTAGAATGTTCCAAAAGTTTCAATTTGATTTGTGTTCAATGTTTCCTGTATGAGCCGAAAGACCAGGATAGGAAAATGCTCACAGCCTTGCTAAATTTATAGTTTTCAGTGCGGCTGAATAGTTATTTACACATGTGCTGCATCTTTATTTACATATGTGCGGCATCGTTATTTATATACCTGCTGCATCGTTATTTACATATGTGCTGCATTAGTCACGGAACCTTGAGAACCAATAAAGATTCTTCATCTTTCGCCCTGTATTCGCCACTGGAACACAGACCACCCACCAACTCAAATCTAGCGGGCTAATTCATAGCTATCTCATTCAGGTATATCCATGTCCTCTGTGGCATAACCACTAACCGCCATTATTCAGTTGACAAGAATGCACGCCATAGAGAGGGGAAAATATAAAACAATTGACTACACAAACTCAAACTAAAACCAAAACTTAAAAACTAACGCAACATCCAAACTGAAACTGAACAAGTGACAGATGACGTCAATTCTAGGAAATATTTCATCAGCCAAAACTCAGGAGATCATTGGATAAAAACAGACACGTGACAACGCCTCCATTCGAAAGCCCGCTTAGAATATGTTAATCGCGCACTTCTACTGCAACCCGCCTGACGAACAGACGTGAAAAGCTGGTGTGACCAAATTTTCAAACAGGGACAGCAGAATGTCTAGATCCGAGGTAGGCTTGTGAATCCTTAGATTAAATTGATGACCAGATGTATCAAGTATCAAGTAATGGTATCCAGTGTTTGTAATGTCAATTGAAATGTATTATTATAAATTAAAACCTCTGAAATGTAAAATGCTCGACTGTTAGATTCTGACGACGCAGAGCCGATTCCCGGGCAAACTGACACTCTAATACTCTCTTCGAATACTGCAATCTCTGATATTCTTAAAGATAGTTATCAACTTTAAGAAGTGCATAATAATACTACATTCTATTCTGGACAACTGTACGAAGTGATGATTCTAAGGCAATCTTGTGCATTTCCTCTGAACCACTGCTTAAAATGCTATCACTATCTACAGCTAATAAGACAGTTCGTGTACTAGAATGAGTGCCTCGTTTTAAAACAGACTTATCTATGCCTATTTACAATCTAGAAAGCTGAAAGAGAAATCAAATCTTTCCTTTCTCCTTCATCTATTGAATAAATAGGGTTTGATGGAATAAATATTTATATTTATGTCAAATTTTAATTAGATAAGGGCACTTATGAACTGCATTACATCAGAAAAGTTGTGCTTCGCGGAACTCCACCACCAGAAGTTGACTTAACTCATTACTCAACATAACTTAACAAACACAACCACACACAACTCAACACTCAACATCACAACAACAACAGGAAATGGGAGAGGAGTTATTATGCAAAGAAGAAGGTCAAGTTGGTTAATTGGGAAAACACAGAGAATCATTTATACACACTACAAACCCAATTGAGTGATATAAATGTTATAAATGTATGTCATTTATTTACATGCATCTTGACACCTCCTCACTCTTGTCACTGTCTTACTGTACACGTCTCACTGACCCCAGGTCCAATGAGAACTTACATACAGCAGGAACCAGTTGATACAAGGCGTACACAGTGTGATAAACTCTGACCACCCCAAATTAACCCAACACTAGATTAGAGAAAAGAGGAGGGGGGGGGGGGGAACTAGTTCCTACTTCAGGAATTTAGGTTTCTTCCGACCTACTTCTAGAATATTGCATTGGTAGGATTGTATATGTTTATGTGAATCTTACACAGTGAATTCTTGGTGGCAACCCATTGGCAACCAATTGGCATCCAACTGGCAACCAACTGGCCAACCAACCAAACCAGACCCGAGAGAGAAAGAGATGAACCGCACTTGAGATGGAAGATGACTTGGCCATGAGCAGAGTATGGGAAGCCTTCAGAGAAGCTACACGGGCAGAACTGAAGTGGATCCATCAGTCAATGGACCCAGGCTTATCCTAATCTTCGAATCACAAGGTTACATATCTCTTAAGAACACACAACACACAGGTTCAAGAAATGATACATAAATGTAGATTCATCATCTCCACATTTAACATGTACAATATTCAAATGTTTACAATGGTTTCACACTTGTTGACATCTTATGTATTGATGCTTATTTGTTGATTGACTGTAACATTGGTCCTATATGCATTCTTCTAATTTATCTTGTGTAAACCACAATAGAAAATGTATATAACAGGCCAGAAGACACAGGCCCAGTCAATAAATAATTAACTTTAACTGATCTTATGTTGATTTGTCAGTTCAACCTATCGGTGATTCACCATCTTATGTGTGTAAAACATGTTGTCAGGTCTACTGAAATTTGTTATGTGTTTAATTGTTATCAACACATCTACTCATGATGAATTACTGAATTGGGGAGAGAAAAAGACTCTAGGTCTATCAACTGCTCAACATCCATGCTTTCTTAACATAAATCAGGCTGAGAGAATTCTCCAGACTTTCCTCAGATTTGATAAACAAAAGGGGGGATCAAGAGCTAAAAGAATTCTTGGAGAAGGGGCAGAACCCCAGTTAGTATATTCTATTCTCACCAGGGCCATAATCTATATCTCCTAGACTAAAATAATAAGACGAGGCCTGCAGATAACTCGAGGGTCATATTCTGGGGTTATTGAAGATAGAGGAGGATGGGGCCCAACTTCTTTGATTAGAAATGGGGCATGCACCACAGTGATCTCCCACTCCCTTCAGAATATATGACATCCTCCAAGGATTATTCTTTTCTCTCTTCTCCACATGTTTTACGTCTTTATTTATTTTCTCCGGGAGTTCTAGGCAAAGCCCCTTCTAGTTATACTATTCTCATGTTTTCTCAGTCACAAATGGAATAGTTCAAAACAATGTATTTCCTTACTGAATTTAAATATAGAAGCCACAAACAATATGATGCAAGATTTATTGCCTGATAGAACGGAAAGACAATTAGCAAATAGCTAAAATAGCTATGTTCGAATAGCCGAACATATACGAGTGTAGATGGAAAAGAGAGTTAATCAGTCTTCAGGAATCCATGTTCAGTTGAAAAATTATACAAATCCGTCCTCGTCGATTTCTCATGTCATAAAATATGGTCAGAGCGTGAACAAAGAAAAATCCTTTCGAATGCTGTATTCGACGAACAATAAACGATAGCTTAAACATAGTGAGGCGTTATATCGTTTCTGATAACTCTAGAATAACTCGATTTTCCAAAGTCATGTAATCGTTTAATACAATGTGTGTTAAAATAATTATGTCTACAAGTTTGTATAAAAATAAAAGTAGGCTTATTTAGTGTGATATCTCATTGCATAGGACAACACACACAAGGCTCTCGACAAGACAATGTTTCCAGCAATGTAGTGGCTTTTCCTTTCTGTCCAAATCGCATCGGACAGCGAACATCAGCATCTCATCAAGACAATGTTGCCAGCAATGTAGTGGCTTTCCCTGTCTGTCCAAAGCATATCGGACAACAAACATCAGCTTCTCGTCAAGACAATGTTGCCAGCAATGTAGTGGTTCTCCCTTTCTGCCCACATAACTTTGTAACCGATGTTCTAGACCGTGTGATAGTAGTAGTTGAGTACAACGGATGCCGTCAGCACTTCACGCGAATCTGTCTTGTGTCATCGTTTCTACTAAGTAATAATTTGCCGGCAAACCAAACTGAGACTTTGATAAGCTGGGCCGTAGAATTCAAATAATTATGAACATAGAACAAACTTATTCCACCAGCATGAATTCATTTTGAACTGGTTTATTGGGCTTTATTCAATGCACAATGTAAGATGAACAATTGCATATTAAATCGTTTGAAAGTTTTAATTTAAAAAAAAAAAAAACCCATAAGACTTCAACCATCCAGCACAACTCAGCAACCTTCCCAACGACTGAACATACACGGTTAGATATCCCATGATTTTGAATGACATCTAAAAAATGACAATATGCGGGCTGACCTCTTGAAATATTGAATTTCCTTCAAACTATTGCAACATGTGGACTAACCTCCATCCAGCACAACTCAGCAAGCAACCTTCCCAGCGAATGAACATATACGGTTAGACATCCCGTGATCTTGAATGACTTTTTAGAAGTGACAATATGCGGGCTGAAATTCTTGATATTATCGGACCACCCCCCCCCCTCCCCCCGCCTCTCTCTCTCTCTCTCTCTCTCTCTCTCTCTCTCTCTCTCTCTCTCTCTCTCTCTCTCTCTCTCTCTCTCTCTCTCCAGTTGGGATAACTTTTCAGATCTGTTCAGTGTCCACTCAGATCTACTGCGGCCTTCTTCACCGGCTGGAATCCTTCTTCTTCTGTTTCGTCCACAATTCTTGTTGTCCCCTTGTGACCACGTCAAAATTATCTACGCAAAAACAATATTTGTCTTTAGTGCACTCTCGTCCAGGAAGGGGATATTCCCGTGGGTGTCTTAACGTAATTTCACAAGTAATCATTTGCTACCTGTAAATTCATCTCTCCTTCTTCAACTCACCGTCAGGACAGTACGACTTAAATACTAGGCCCCTCCGTACCCGACTTAGTCTGTTATAAAATCGGATAACAAACATCGGGCTCTCATTAAGACAATATTGCCAGCAGTGTAGTGGTTCTCCTTTTCTGTCCACGTGTAGCTCTTCCAGTGTGGTGAATGTGAGAATAGGTGACGAGTGGTGCCACAACATTTCTCATACCCCATAATAATGAACATGTTGTAACATTAATAAGTAACACAATATGCCATAAATCTTACACGCTTATCATTATCATACGCCATGTCTATAAGTGTTGCTATTCAAACGATCACCAGAGTCGCGTATCACCTTTATCTTGCGATTGATGTTGGAGACTATCGGATTCAACTTAAACAATCTTTTCACTCTGTTTAGTTAGCTAACACATGGAATTGTTGTATATTCCACGTGTGTCTTATACTTACAACAGAACGGTTCAGATCAACACGTCGATACCACGAGAATAAACACATACATCTTGGATTTAGATCTTACACACAAACAAGAGCTGGTACAAACATTCTTCAACTTCAGTACGTGTATTCTGTCACGCTGGCATTAATTAATCTGACAGTATGTAAAGAAATTAACCGGTAACAGGACCACAATTCCTGGCTTGACTATTTGTATGATTATGCTTCCGAGCTCTGCATGAACTGTTTGTATAATTTTTTCTCTTGTATGGCACTGAGTCTCGGAATGTGAACGAACACACTTCCAAGAGCTTGGAAACAAGGCAACTGCTTTCTGAGAGGAATATTGCAAATTCCCTGAACTGAAAGAGCCGCTAATGATTATTGTCTGGAAGAGGCTAAGGTAGGAGATAATTATACCAAACAACTATAAAGAAACAAACAGTGTTCTGTTGTCATATACTGAACAAAAACATACAATGGACAAGTGTGAGAAGAAGGAAGATCAGTGGTAGAAGGAAAAAAGCCAGATCTAACGAAATCATGCTCGATGGCTTAAGGTGGTGGCAATTAGGAATAGTATAAAGCAACACTGATTCAGCACACACAGGGCCGAAATGTATGACCACACGCCTACTAAATTTGGCAAGGTACATGCCAATAACGATGCTATCTGATTAACTAAATGATCTTTAGCTTCTAACATTCACCCAGGCATCATTGTTCACACTAGCCAAGGCTATCATAAAATAAAATGGGTTCCATAAAATAACTTGGAAGTAAAGGCCACCGCCGAGTTATTGACAATATTGCCTATAGAGTGCCATCTGAAAAAAACGAATGCCTAACAACGTAATTTCAGTGCCTCTAGAAGGGCCTGTTACTTCAGTTTTGTTTTCTAACACTCACTTATCATCATGTTTATTGAATTGTTTCCCGAACATTCGGCAAACTATTTCCAGAGAATACATTTTACAGGCGTGCATTCTGTCTCTTGGCAGCTGCAGCACTCTATGACAAGTGATATATTGATACTTCCTAACATTCGTCCTCTGAGTCTCTATATCTCCCTAACCGAATCCAACAGCTGCAGCACTCTATGACAAGTGATATATCGATACTTCCTAACATTCGTCCTCTGAGTCTCTAAATCTCCCTAACCGAATCCAACAGCTGCAGCACTCTATGACAAGTGATATATCGATACTTCCTAACATTCGTCCTCTGAGTCTATAAATCTCCCTAACCGAATCCAACAGCTGCAGCACTCTATGACAAGTGATATATCGATACTTCCTAACATTCGTCCTCTGAGTCTCTAAATCTCCCTAACCGAATCCAACAGCTGCAGCACTCTATGACAAGTGATATATCGATACTTCCTAACATTCGTCCTCTGAGTCTCTATATCTCCCTAACCGAATCCAACAGTCGCAGATTGTGAAAAACACCTCTCTATGCTTGGAGCTCATTTTTAGATACAAGAATATATTCACGCTTGAGTTTAGTGTTTCAAACATAGTTCCGAATGACCACATGGCAAAGAACAAATTTTCATATTGACCAGCCACAAGAAATTCTTTTTCAAAGAAAGTAACACAGAAGAGAATAACACTAGGAGTATAACAAATAATTAGAACACTGGCGATAAGTGTAACCATTGTCACAGTTTTTCTGTGTCGGTTGCTCATTGCCTCGAACTTCCCTGAATCCACATTGGCTGATTTACGCCACTTTCTGTTCTGCGCTAGTTTCCAGATTAAAATCGCTGTAAATATCACCACAGCAGTGAATGTCACAAGCAGTAAGCATGTTTGCAGTATATATGCAATCTCTGTATATTTGCCTCCATCGTCTGCAAAATATAGGCCTAAAAGAGTTTTGTTTCTCTCGGGATAAAACTGCCAAATAACAGGTGAAGCATAGTACAAAGGGCAAAGGGAGAAAAACGTCACGCTGTAAATAAGACACATTATAGTTGCTGTTCTTCTCGGTGTGATCATCTGTTTGACGCTGAGAGGAAACGCAATACACAGACACCGTTCTAGGGTGGCGTAGACTGTAATGAGGCAGGTGATTTTGGAGAACAGAAATCTAGGTACCCCAGCGAACATGTACGTGAACTCCACAGGTATGAACGGTAAGTTCGCCGCCTCAAACAACGGATTCATGCAGATATTGTACCATTGCTGGAAAACTGCACTACATAGATCGGCGACGGCCATGGCAAAGAAAGTAATATTCATACTAGAGTTGAGACCTTGCTTGTAAAACACAATTACATTGATTGTATTGGAGACCATTCCAAACACAGAGACAAAACTAGATAGAAAGACGAAATTTACTACCATAAAAATCTGTTTCTCTTCTTCGGTGATAACACCCATAATGAAGTTGGTACTCCCCTATACGGTTCGTAAAATAGTTTCGCACAAAATAATGTTTATATTATGTGAAGGTCTTACGCAAAGTCATGTGTAAACCACGGCATTAATATGCAAAGATTAAATGTGTTTGCGTTCATTTATTTAGGGTAATAATGGCGTAACACTTTCTCTGTATATAATAATGTATATAATTCTAGAAGCGTACATGACATAAGCCTGGGTCATTGACATTGAGTTGAGTGACCGGGCATGAGAAAGAATGGAGATGAAAGTGGTAGACAGTAAGGTGAGTGACCTGGCTACGAGGAAAACAATCAACCCTCAGAAATAATGGGGCGGATATGAGTGGAAGGCCCCAGGGGGGATGGGTCGAAAGACAGTTGTGTGTTGTGTGAAGTCAGGAGACTGGAAAGTCAGTGAGAGAAGAGACCGACTGCGGGTCAGGTCATTTGAGAGAGTTGAGTTTAAGATACCGAAGGAGTTGGTAGTCCACGTACAACGGGGTTGTGTTATGCTCCGGGTTGTGAAGACAGGCCTGAACCAGAGTGGGTTCTATAGTTGAGCAGTGGCTCCAACCCAATGTGTGGGTTGTATTGTGGGAGATCCAGCCGTGGATAGTAGCTGGATTATCTGTCTTGTGGAGTGAGATAAGAAGCAGGCCGTGAGAAGGCATTGATGTGTGCTGGTTAAATTGTGATGAGGATATTTATATTCTATGGATTTACATTGTTTCTGGATATATATATATATGTTCCGTCTGTTCGTCTTATTTCTGGAATAAATGATTATGTGCGCCAACGGAATCTTGTTTCATGACTGGTGAAGGTGCACTTCTGGGGTGAGTTGGTTTAAGAGACAGTTAGATATCTCAATTGACACACCATGAACATCGTTACCTAGACAACGACCATCACACGACAATATCAAGCAAAGAACATCAAGAACATTGATATTATCATCAAGAACGACGTGTGACATTCTGGGGTCTGTCCTGGCAAGAACGACGGGGATATATTGAGAAACCCATTGCATTATAGACATTGGTGTCATTCTGAGATATTTGTGGGCTCTTCGCTGAAAGAGAGGAGTTATTATCGGTGACTTCGTTCCATCAATTTAGACAGTACTGCGTCACGAGATTAACAGCAATTCTTTTGTGTGTGTAAGACGCCACATCGAAGAAAAACTGTCAGCGCGCGGGGAGGGTACGCGTCGGAAATCACAAGATAGCAGACAGTTCAAGTGAAGTTCACGACAGGTAAATTAACGCAGCACAAATCGACCGGGAGAGTCGATTGCGGTAGCAGGGGTGATTGGTCACGGACAGCACAGAGGAAATGTCGCGTGGACAGTGAGGGGTTTGCAACAAGTGAGGTCAGTCCTAGTGTGTGTGTGTGTTTGACAGGATTGAACCAAAGATTGAAGACAGCGAGCAATTTCGTCTCAACATCCTGTGTGTGGTGGGATATTTGGTGTGTGTGTGCTGGAGGCAAGCGCACTGTATTGTCGCAAGTTGACTGGTCAAGATTTTTCGACGCAGTAAAAAGGACGGGTGGGTACACCAGCGTCCAGGTACTGGGGAAGTACATGTTTGGAAAACAGAGAAAAATTGGCAGTCGCTGATTTGACGGACAGTTGACTGAAGGGGATAGTAACGGTACCCCTACCGCAGCCGGGTTGGGCTGTCAAGATTGTGTGCAAACTGTTTTTACGAAGGAATTTTTCACTGAGAGTGATAAAGAGAAATTGAGGTGACATTGTGAGTTGGGGGTGGAAGGAGGAAAGGTACTCAGAAAAAATTTCCACGGCCTAGTGTGGTCAAGATGACTCATTGTGAATGAACAAAACAAGGTTGTTTTGAAAGAAAGCCAGATTTTATGTTTCGCCTTTGTTGAACTGTTCTATTATTGTCATCATTATTCTGTTATGAGCAAACAGTTTTAACGTCTCATCATCGCAACCATGGTTGTATTGCTTTGCCAATAAGGATTTATATACCCAAATTTAAAGCGCTGAACATTGGCTGCCATTCTCCTTTTCTTTTTGGTGAATCTTGTCGGATAACGGAAATCCATAACATTAATGATACAGCGAAGCGCCATCTCCGCAACGAGAGTAACAACAAATCGAAAGAACACTTTGGATTATTACTGTGGTGCCACCACGTACAGAGAAAGTACAATAACGTTACGGACTGTGTCGAGACAGAACAGTTTGGATATCACTATCATCTTCAACTTTTGTCGACAGTTGGAACTTGTGATCACCACGTGAATTCAGGAACCACTCAACAAATCAATCAGTCCTTTTGAAATCTAGTGTCGTAGACATTTCCAGCGGAT
Source organism: Cepaea nemoralis (assembly GCA_014155875.1). Classification (NCBI taxonomy): domain Eukaryota; kingdom Metazoa; phylum Mollusca; class Gastropoda; order Stylommatophora; family Helicidae; genus Cepaea; species Cepaea nemoralis. The sequence continues at coordinate 218,933 of JACEFZ010021431.1, forward strand.
TGCGAATAACTATTAAAACGAACAAAAACTTTGGTGACTGAATAAAAAGAACTTTTGGCGACGGATTAATAGGCCCATATTTGTCGGCCAACCAGTTACACATTATTATTTTTTATTGTTTTGCTCCCATCGTCATATTTATTGTTGTCGGGTGTTACGCAATTATTTGTATGTGGTCCAGTGTTTGTCAAGAGTAGGGGTTTTTTGTGTTGCTTCTCGAAGGCCGGGAGGCGGGGCGAAAATTTATTTTCTTACTGTGCACCATGTGTTTTCTGGGAAGTAAATCGTAAGGTCGGTTTGTTTGATTCTGCAGTGAAGCAGGGTGGTCCTAGATTATATACCGTGCCTTTTGGGTCTAACGTAAGATCTGTGTATATTTTCAGTATATATTCCTTTTCTTTCTCTCTTTCTTTTCGTTATATTTACATATGATATTTGTTGTGTTCGGATATATGTTTTTATTGTGATCTTTCGTCATTTCTGCTGTCTAGTGGTCTTTGTCAGTTTAAATTTATATATTACGCGCACTGTGGATGTCCCTACACAAGCTTGTGGTTGTTACTGTGGTTTATTTCTGTGTCATCATCGTCTCCGTGTACTCAGCTTGTGAAGTCTAGCGTTGGATAGTCATCACTTAGTGTTATCATCCATTTGTTTGTATATGTATTTATATGTATGTTTAACAATATTTCCAGGGACTTCATGAACTTGTGGTCATAGATATATAGATATAAGGGAGTATAGGTGATACTTCCCCCCTCACTACCTAGTGCTTATAGAGTGACTGGGTGAGTACAGAGTGATATTTTAGCACTACGAATTTACGTACACAAGGAGTAGTGGTGTACTTAGGGAGGGCACACAAAGACTAGTAGCAGAGTCTTTACATTTATAATTGCCTGACAGACAGCAACGTGTCCACAAGTACAAGATGCCTACTTTAATGGAATATATTGAAGCAGGTGAACGAATAGGCCTGAAAGGTAAAGAGTTACAGGAGTATGCAGAAGCAAAAGAACAAAAGCAGACGGAAAGAGAGGAGAGGCAGAATGAACGCGAGGCAAAGCGTCTACAGGAAGAGAAAGAGACACAAGTAAAACTAGCTGAAATGGAAAACAAGCGTCTACAGGAAGAGAGAGAGAGACAAATGGAACTTGAAAAGTTAAAACACACAAATGCGGTGGAAATCGAGAGAGAGAAGATTAAAAGGGAAGCTGAAATTGCACTAAAAAAACTAGAACTATCTTCGAAAGGTCAAAGTGAGGAAAGCAGAAGACCGTCGCAGTCGTCACAGAGATTAAAACTGCCATATTTTACAGACCGGGACCAACTTGAAAATTATTTGGCCAGGTTCGAGGCATCAGCCAAAGCGTTAGGTATTCCAGAGAAAGAGTATGGGATGCGACTTGGCGAATTTCTTACGGGTAAGGCAATAGACACCATGTCAATTTACCTGTAGAAGAAAGAAACAACTACACTATCTTACGTCAACGTTTGCTGACAAAGTTCCAACTAACTGAGCATGGATATAGGACAAAGTTTAGACAGTTAGGGCCAGAGACAAATCAAGATTTCACAGACTTTGTTAACACAGTAAAGAATACATTTAACAAATGGATGGAGCTCGCAGAAGTAGGGAAAGATTTTAATAAATTAGTAGATCTAATGTTAAGAGACAAGGTAGTATCTGCATGCAATTCTAATTTAGTGGCGTTCTTTGAGGAACGGAAGCCAAAGAACATAGACACAATGTCTCAGTTAGGGCAAAACTACATGACTGCACATCCTAACGTATCTATTGGGAAACTAATGAGTGAGGAAATAGTCTGTGCAGCGTACACTAAACAGGACCAGAATCCAGTCATCAGACCAAGGGCGAAAAGTGTGGATTCAGCACAGAAAGGTGAGCAGCAAGAACTTCAAGATAATGGTTTCCGAGGAAACAATGTTGGTAGAGTAGGACGGTACCCATATAGAAGAGGGAACTTCCAGAGACGTCCAAATTATGCCGGATGTTGGAATTGTGGGAGCTGGAGACACAAGGCAGCACAGTGTGATGCACAACCATCAGATGGACCAACGAACAACACTAAAAGGGAGATTACTTGTTTCAAATGTGGAAAGAAGGGACATTTCAGTCATCAATGTAGGATGAGAGAAACAGAGCACTCAAATGCAGCGCAAGTAATTGAGACGCTGAACAATGAAGATTGTAGTGGGTGCAAACCTCTTTTTGAAAAAGACAGTCAGCCAGTCCTAATATGTGGTCATACAGTAAAGCAGGATCAGCAGTGCATGAAGGAGGAAGTCTGAAGCTGCATCAGGGATTTGTCAATGATAGACCAGCGTTAACAATTAGGGATTCCGGATGTACGTCTATCGGAGTGAGGAGAAGTTTAATAGATCCCTCGGATTATACAGGGAAAAAGATTAGATGCATAACATTCAACGGCACAGTAGAGTTCTACCCAGTAGCCATAATAACAGTAAAAACACCATATATCACTGGAAGAGTGACAGCGTGTGTTTTGGACTCACCAGTGGCTGATTTGATCATAGGAAATGTTATAGGAGTTAAAGATTGTACAGAAGAGGAAGTAGTTTATTGGGACCAAAAATATAGTGTAAGCAGTAACGAGGTAGTTACCACAAGAGAACCTAAATTAGAGAGTATAGCTGAGGTAGGAGAGGCACTTGAAGTAGACACAGGAACTCAGGACAAGGATAGTACAGCTGAGCAGATGAGAATGGATCCCAATATATAGTGCTAGTGAATCCCAGAGACAAGATACTACTCTGAACAAATGTTCCCAAGGGTGTAGGAGAGTAGAACATAGGCAGTCAAAGAAAGGTAGATGGTGCTTCGAGAGGAAGAACAAGGTTCTCACTCGCAGGTTTTCAGATAGCAGAACTGCACGTGGGCAAGGAGCAGTACCTTTAGCACATAGAGACCGATATACTAGAACAGCTCAGGATAGTGCATGTGCAGGGCACATAGGCAAAAGGCGTATGCAGCAGAAAGCAAGGTGCCAGGTATATGGGCCAAGATTGAATAAAGAGTTCAGACTAAACAGAGACTCAAGTGTAACGGTGCAATATGCAGATAGGAAAGTTGAGTCAGGTCAAAAGAGTGTTCGCGACATTACTGACCCAGGGCTAGGGATAGCAAACAGATGTTGTAATTGTAGAGGTACCATGAGTCATGGGTACATGAAAGGTAGACACAGCATCGACAGGAATCAGAGGAGGGTTAATGCAAGAACAGAACCACCTGATATAGAGTCGGTACACAAATAGTATTGTGGGGTCGTGAAGTAGTAAGAAACCTGTGGGTACATAAGTATAATGCTTTCCTATGATGTATTATTATTATGTGATGTATTAGTTCATGCATTGATACACAAGATAGAAAGATGGTTGTATTTATGTGTGACGAATATAGGAGTATACTATGAGCATTTGATGTATTATGTAGTGTGGTAGCTAGAGTGAGGTGGAGCCATACTTAGGGCTACCCAGGCTATATGTCTGGGTCACATGTTTAGTAAGTTTTAGTCTCCCAATATTTGAAAACGAAGTTTTCTTTTAAGAGGGGGTGATGACATAAGCCTGGGTCATTGACATTGAGTTGAGTGACCGGGCATGAGAAAGAATGGAGATGAAAGTGGGAGACAGTAAGGTGAGTGACCTGGCTACGAGGAAAACAATCAACCCTCAGAAATAATGGGGCGGATATGAGTGGAAGGCCCCAGGGGGATGGGTCGAAAGACAGTTGTGTGTTGTGTGAAGTCAGGAGACTGGAAAGTCAGTGAGAGAAGAGACCGACTGCGGGTCAGGTCGTTTGAGAGAGTTGAGTTTGAGATACCGAAGGAGTTGGTAGTCCACGTACAACGGGGTTGTGTTATGCTCCGGGTTGTGAAGACAGGCCTGAACCAGAGTGGGTTCTATAGTTGAGCAGTGGCTCCAACCCAATGTGTGGGTTGTATTGTGGGAGATCCAGCCGTGGATAGTAGCTGGATTACCTGTCTTGTGGAGTGAGATAAGAAGCAGGCCGTGAGAAGGCATTGATGTGTGCTGGTTAAATTGTGAGGAGGATATTTATATTCTATGGATTTACATTGTTTCTGGATATATATATATGTTCCGTCTGTTCGTCTTATTTCTGGAATAAATGATTATGTGCGCCAACGGAATCTTGTTTCATGACTGGTGAAGGTGCACTTCTGGGGTGAGTTGGTTTAAGAGACAGTTAGATATCTCAATTGACACACCATGAACATCGTTACCTAGACAACGGCCATCACACGACAATATCAAGCAAAGAACATCAAGAACATTGATATTATCATCAAGAACGACGTGTGACAGTACACAAGAATATTTATGGAATGTAATGTTTTTGTAGAGAACAGACAAAGAGAAACACCCTGGTCCTCCAGGTTGGGGGTTGAAGCGTGGGGTTAACATCCCCACCTTTGTAAAAACCTTTCTTTGTTACGAAACAAATACATGAGCCTCGATATCGGACTGACCTATCTGGACAACGACCTTGGAACGTTAAAGGACTTTTGAGATTTGGAACATGGAATGTACGGACACTATATCGAGCTGGAGCGGCCGAAGAACTAACCCGGGAGCTGGTTGAATATCAAATGGATATCACAGCAATTCAAGAAATAAGGTGGCCAGGAGAGGGTACTTTAGAGCAAAATGGAATGATTATAATATATGGAGGAAACACCCAAAATAAACATGAATTAGGAACAGGATTTGTCATCAAAAAAGAGTTATGGGGGAACATTTTAAACTTTAAAGCTTTTAATGACAGGATTAGTAAATTACGAATAAAAGGTAAATGGAAAAATATAACGATGATTAATGTACATGCACCTACTGAAGAGAAAGAAGATGATATTAAAGAAGACTTTTATAATGATCTGGAAGATGTCATAGAAGAAACCCCCAAACAGGACATCCTGATTGTGCTGGGAGACTTCAATGCAAAAATAGGTAGAGAGCAAACTAATAAAAAAGTGGCCGGTATGGAAAGCCTACATACAACTTCAAATGATAATGGATGGAGAGTCATCAACCTGGCAGAAGCCAAAGGACTGCAGATTAGCAGTACCAGACTACAAAGAAAGGATATACACAAACAAACTTGGAAATCATGTGACAAGAGAACCTATAATCAAATAGATCACATTTTAATTAACAACAGAAATGCATCAAACATACAGCAAGTCAGAAGTTATAGAGGAGCTGAGTGCCACAGTGACCATTTCCTCGTTGGAGCAAAATTTAAAATAAAACTTAAGAGAGCTTTCTATACTAAATTACAAAGATTACACCCAACATATAACAGAGAAAAACTACAAGACATTACAGTCAAAGAGAAATTTACAGATGAAATAAAATGTAAACTTGAAACTTTTCAAAACCCTTTGGAGGAAAGCGTTGACCAAACTTGGTTGAACATCAAGAATACACTTCAATCTACCGCAGAAGAATGTCTCGGTGTGTCAACCACGCATAGAAAGAACAGATGGTTCAATCAAAAATGTGAAGAAGCAGTCACTAAGAAGAAGAATGCCAGACATGTATGGTTAAATGACATCAATAACATCCAAAAGGAAGAGCATTATAGAAATGAATGTAAAGAGGCTACAAAAATAGTCAGACAGCAGAAGCGAGAATATATGAGTAATATAATCAAAGATATGGAAACTAATCACCAGAAAAATGAATCCAGAAAGTTTTTTAAAGTACTGAAGTCAATGAAACGAGGGCACCAACAAAACACATATGGTTTAAAAGACAAAAATGGGAATATGATAAATACCAATTGAAGAAATGTGCAACACATGGAAAGAATATTTTATTGAATTACTAAATTGTGAAGCTCCAAGTAACATTTTCCCACAGGAAGAGGTTCTAACATGCGAACCACAAATTGAAGAACCTACATTTGAAGAAATCCTATATGTAATCACACGACTTAAAAACAATAAGGCAACTGGGACTGATGGAATTGCTGCTGAATTTATAAAGGCAGGTGGCCATGCATTACATCTAAAGCTATACGAACTAATAATAAAAATCTGGAGGACAGAAGAATTACCCCATGACTGGAAAGAGTCATTATTGATACCTATCTTTAAGAAAGGAGACAAGTTCCAATGTGGAAATTATAGAGGAATATCACTACTGTCCACAAGCTATAAGATACTATCCGCAGTATTACTAAATAGACTAAAACCATATTCAGAAGACATATTAGGTGACTACCAGGCGGGTTTTAGACAAAACAGATCAACAATAGATCAGATATTTATCTTACGACAAATAGCCGAGAAACATTGGGAATATAAAAGAGATCTCCATAACATTTTTGTGGATTTTAAAAAGGCTTATGATAGTGTCCATAGGAATAGTCTATGGAATGTTATGCAGGAATTTGGAATACCAAGGAAGTTAATTAACATGACCAAACTATGCATGGAAGATACTTATAATATAGTAACATATAAAGGCAGGAAATCAGACCCCTTCCAAATAACATCTGGCTTGAAACAGGGTGATGCACTATCGCCGCTACTCTTCAATCTGGCTCTAGAGAAAGTTGTAAGGAAGGTAAAGGAGGAATGTGATATTGGAGGAACATCCAAGCTGCTTGGTTATGCAGATGATATAGATATTATAGGGCAAAGTGAACAAAAGACATTAGAAATATTGACTCACTTAAAGGAAAAAGCCCAACAGATGGGGCTGGTTATCAACCAAGATAAGACAGAATATATGGTAATTTCAAGAGACGGAATGGCTAAAAACTCTGGCCACATACAAATAGATAATATGACCATTAAAAGAACGGAAACATACAAATACCTGGGTACAATCTTCAACTGCTCCAACATCATAAGGGAAGAAATACAAACTAGAATCAACTCTGGAAATAAGATATACTATGCACTACAACATCTACTAAAATCAAAGGCGCTATCTTGTAACACCAAAATCACAATATACAAAACACTGATCAGACCAGTTGTGCTGTATGGCTCTGAAACCTGGAGTACAACGAAAGGAGACGAAGCCTTGTTACAAACCTTTGAGAACAAAATTTTAAGACGCATCTTTGGACCCATTAGGGATACACAAAGTGGAGAGTGGAAAAGAAGAAGTAACAAAGACATTTATGATTTGTTTAAGTCCCCGCTAATCACTGGTATCATGAAGGCTAATAGACTACAATGGCTGGGGCATATAGAAAGAATGGAAGATAATAGGGAAACAAAACTCGCTTACACTCAGGAAATAAATGACCGTAGACCCCGAGGTAGACCAAGAAGGCGGTGGAGAGATAATATACATACAGACCTACAAGCACTTGGAATCAACGACTGGCAAGAGAAGGTCCACCAGAGAGACGAATGGAGACAGATTGTATTTGCAGCAAAGAACCTCAATGGCTCGGAATGCTGAAGAAGAAGAAGTAATGTTTTTGTGCCAAGTCAAGTGGAAAGTACGCGTAGTTCCTTTACTTGCCAAGAACAAATGAATGTGAGGTCACAAAGTTACATTTACAGTGGAGTAACACGTTAAGCAATGACATAAACGTTTATGTTTCCTGTAACCTGAGATATGTCAGGATGCAGATTCTTCGAAAGGTCAGTTTATAATTATTTTAGAAGAATTATCGTGCCCCGAAAACAAAGTTTTATGATAGTGTAATCTTTGGTGTGGTATATTCGAAACAAGTGTAATACATAACTGACCGACTGACTGGCACCATGCCGATTTGACAGGCGATAGTTTGTTGCAATGTGCGTTACAAAAAAGTCTAAAGGCCAAGGATGGAGTTCTTCCTCTCCATAGCACAAAGCTTGGGCTGAATTGTAGAGACCACGTGTTGCACACGCAGCATGATCAATCACTCTCTCAGCATGCTTGTCTACTGCAGAGGAAAGGTAACACAGCTACATCTGGAACAAGGCAAGCTGCAGAAGCTGTTGGATCAGCAAACCAGTGCTCTATCTGTCCGCTTCTGGAAGCTTCCTTTCTAGACCAGTTGTCGACTAACGTTTAGGGCCTGGTCTGTCCTGCCACGATATTTAGTCTGTAGGTTGTATTTCCTCGCACTAGGGTATGGCTGTATTACATAACACCCCCTTTTAAAGTCCTGAGTGGTCAGTGTGGGTATTTATGGTATGTGTGGCTGACCTACACAGGTATCACACCTACTAGAGCTGCAGTGCCTCAACTGTACAGGCCTTACCAGAGTACATGGAAATAAACGAACTGATTGGATAGAAAAGATGACACCTCCAGGAAGAACAATGAGAATGGGCAAGGAACAAATAATACTACTATACATGATCGTCTCTTGCTTGAAGGAAACACAAATCGATGACAAATTTCGACTGTTGCAATCGGGAATCACATTTGGCGCCAGCAAGAAGAATCGTGACCGAGCACTAAGCAAATGTTTGCCTAAATAACTGCGCATGGAAACTAACAATCCACACTCTTCAACATCGCTTGCCGTCATTATAAAGGCTTTCATCACAGCGCAAGAACAGGTTAGTTTTGACACTGACGACACAAATTGACTCTTATTGGCAATTTAACAGCGGGAAATTGTTCAGTTGCGCAAAATAATCGGCCTGAACCGAGAAAACTGTTGCATGATTAGTGTCCTTGAAATAATGTTTCATCTGTATACTTTAAATTATTCCGGTACTCGATTTCGTGCGCTCATTACATTTGTTACTGTTCAAAGATGATTAAAATCTAGACAACCAAAATGTTTCACTTTTAAGATAAATTATTGTAAACATTGCATAAATATAAAATGTACAAAGTAAATGTAATTGTGAGACAGAACTAGATTGTTAAAATAGAATCGAAGTAACGGCGCTATGGACACACCCATATGTGTGCGGTTACTAATGCAAGAGAAATAATCACAGCCAGCTTGTTGACAATGTGACGCTGTCCCGACTTATACCAACGAGGGTCAGCCGTGGCTGAGAGGATATAGTCTTCGCCTTAGGTTCAGAAGTTATCGGGTTCGATCCCTGCATATATAAATTATTTTTTCAAGAAACATTGGTTTCAAACAATATCACACATCTCCTTGATCGCTTGGGTATTGATATCTGATACGTAGCTTTCTCAAATAGGGCGAACAACTGCCACTGCCACACAGGCGAAAAACTGCCACATCACACAGGCGAAAGAATCCGTGGGTAAGTTTTGCATATTAGAAACCTGCCTACCAGCAGACAGATCATGTTACCATTGATGGAATATGTCTAGAGGCAATAAACCATAAACAAATGCGTATCGAAGACAGAGACACTGACATATGAGGTGCACAACCTGGTTTGATGCGCTTGCCTCGAAAGAGGAACTAAGGAGAAGTTAGTTAGTTAGTTAGTCGCAGTTCCAACTTCACAGCAACGGGTTGTTCCCATTATGCTCCATTCCTGTGCCAGTGAATATCACACAAAATGCTCCCCACTGCCCAATGTGAAAAGTGGAAAAGACGGGAGTCTCGACAAACAACAGCCTGCACAGATACATTGTGCATAATGCCGCCACCAGAATGTCAACACGCCAATCCCCCACGAAACACCCACTTCATCTCTGATGGAATCGGCAGTCATTTTCCCATCTATATGTTCCTAGATGTTTACCCACACAGTCCACGAAAATACAGTTCATCGTCAATGGCAGTGGCAGTCAACCAGAAGCCCAGCAGCCACGCATTTCAGCATAAGGCAAAAACCGGTCAACTCTGGGACATAGCCATCTGCCATCGCTCCGAACACGCAGTCACGTTCCAAAAACTCTTGGGAATATTCAAAAGCATTTCACACGAAACTCACAGCTCACAGTGTCGCGCCACGCACTCACTCGGTAGCAGGGAGACGGAACCATCAAGCCTCCTTAGTCGCCTCTTACGACATGCGTGGTAGGCTACAGTGTTGCTACTATTTGCTTCCCTTATGGGCCCCGGCAACACACGGGAGAAGAAGATACGGCAACTAGGCACATTGTATGGCTATGAATTTTTTTTTTTTTTCGCGTTTCCATCCTGTTTCAGGATATTGCGGTCAACATCAGCATCTATCAGCTGTATGTTGATTCCTAGGCTAGATTACGCTCATCAGCACGCCACGACTTTCTGAGCGACCGGCTCCATACTCTCATAAGTCACTGGCGCGACTCGAACCGCTTCCAATTCTCGTGCGCTCACGTCAATCACGAGAGTATTCGGGGTTAGCGGAGAAAGCTGCTAACCCCTCGACCAGGGAGATCTGCGTATGGCTATGAATACATTTGAGAAATACCTAACATGCAGTTGACATCTTTCTTGGCTCTCTTGAAAGTTGTCTAGTAAGTATCCGGAATGATGTAGTCTCTATTTAACTATGAGAGATGAATTGAAATTACCTGTACTTTTTTCGATGTATTCACTTGCCACTGACACACATTTTCCCATCCGGCTACGAGTTTCTGTATTCTAACAGCATGATATTATGTTAAGATTCACAACAATGTATTCCCTTAGTGAATTTAAACACGGACGTCATAATAAAATATTGCACGATTTCTTGCCTGGCATTTTTCGCTGCATCTCGTCAGGTATATACCGCAGAGGTATATATGTTTTGCACAAAAAGTGAATAATACTTTGGCTGAAATATGATGTACATCGTCAATATTGCGCAAATGTGTAGTACGTTATATCCACAGAAGTATAACACTTAGCAGGAAGTCCTTCTATTTACATAGTAACTGCTGCAATCGACTAATATATAATGCTTCGATATATTTGAGCAAACGAGTATTATTCGTAGAATACAGCATACGGGAGAAGGAATGTTTATTGCCTGTGTGGTTGCCAATCAGCAAATGTTCCGTGTTGGCCAAATTTGAAGTTTTATGAACTGTCGACTGCACAGGAACTCCCGAGGAATAACCAACTCTCTCCTCTGCCAACACCAGCGAACGCCCGGCCACTTAATTTGTCAAGATTCGTTTGGCTTGTTCTTGAGCAACTGGAGAACTACCTGACAGACTTCGCCATCAGCTTGAAACGTGTGTCCTCCGAGATGCTGTTTCAAATGGCTAAACAAGTGAAAATCACTCGGAACTGAATCAGGAACCAAGGCGGATGTGGCATGTATCTCCGAAAGCAATTGATCAAGAATTGCTACAGTTTTGGCGATTGCGAGATCTTGCGATTTCGAGTTGAAGAATGACAACTTTCCCATAACCGTTTCCAACAAAGGCAGTTTAACTGCCAGAAATTGTTCACTGGACGTTTATTGTGAATGATCTCCTGGACTCTATAAGAGAGTAAATAGAAGTAGTAATCTATGTTTATATTTACTCCCCGATTCAAGAAATTAAACCATTCGTACACAAATCTCTGCAGCAGAACTTTCAGCGTAGCAAGCAAGACAGGAGGCTTCAGTCAGAAGAGACTCCCCTTACCCTGTGTCCTGGCACTTTACTTTCATGACACTCGCTTGGTCATGACTCAGGGTGTATTTCTCCTGCTGTGAATTCGTATCCTGTTTCGAAATGATCCATTCGTGTTTACACGTGTTCTAACTATGTCATAGAGCCTGATCCCACGCCACCCCGACCTCGGGGAGGAGAACATCGCGTACCCGTTGCTTCGTTCACTCACAGCTATCCTAGAACGAGTAGCTTCTTGATGAACTAGTAGACGTCTTTACCGAAATATTGCCTTCTTCTTAGTCCGTTCATGGCTCAACGAGCTGCACTGCCGCTCGCCTCCAAGGGAGCCAGCTCTTCATATTGGCTATTGGGTTGTGGACGTAAGCTTCCAAGCACCCACCTCGTTGCTACTGCGGAGCGCGGTTAGCGTAATGCGATTTACTCCACCACAAGCTTGTCGAAGATTGGACTTCGGCGGACTCTCCTTGATTTTCTATTACAGCTACAGCGTGGTGTTTTCGACTACATTGCAGAGTCTCGTTCTTACCCCACTTGACCAGACAGCCAACTCTCATTTATACTGTCATTGTCTCCTCACGGATCATCATGAACCACCATGTCTCTGCATTCCCTGGCCTGCGCCTCGACCGAACTGAGATCCGCCATGTTAATTGAAACCACGTTTATCAGACTGGGTGTGTCCTATGACTTATTTCAGTTTGAGTTTCTTTCTTTCAAACGCTGCTTGGGTAGATTAGACTGCGCTGTCCACCTTCCACTTAGTTCCTGTTCAAAGCTCGGGACAATTTCATTTGGAGACTTACACACCATCACTGAGTTTGGATTTTCCAACTTTATAATCTTCAATTGCTGATTTCAACAGGATGACTAGCTTCAACTTCTTTAAGTACAGAGCTTCGTTTGACAAAATGGAAGATGAACGTATTCCCAAAGATCTCCGATACGGACTAGTCGCAGGGAAGAGGCCAGCCAGAAAACCCCCAAATGCGATCTAGTGATGTGTGTAAACAAGATATGAAAACCTGGTCATAGACCAAGACACGTGGGAAAGAGTTGCAACAGACAGATGTATCTGGAGAAGAGATGTACGAAACGGACTGGTGCTCTTTGAGCGCAGCGTGACCGAACAAATTGAAGATAGGAGGAACGGCATAAAATGCAGTCACTTACTGCGGGACCTAGCCTCGTCTTACAGATGCGGAAACTGTGACAGGGATTGTCACTCTGGCATTAGACTAAACAGTCACCAGCGGTGCTGTCAGGTACCTCCCCAGCGGCACAACTCTATAGTCCTACAGGATTGAAAGAGGCCAACGAAATGAACGCGTGAAAGTAAAAAAACAAAGAAATTCACTTAGCACCGAACTTGGAATATTCAATTTAAAACAGAATCACCAATGAGGGGATAATGGAGATAAGTAGAAAAAAGCTAGTGAACCAAGAAGTGAAGATTAGGCGGTGGCTCTGGATTGGACATACATGAGAAAACCTGATAAAAGTATAATCCGGAAAGCAAATGAAAGCCAAGTCCAAATAAAAAAAAAAGACGCGAACAAGAGGAGTAGAAGCAGAAATGAATAATATGGGGGAGGACATGGTTGGGGCTGGATGGGATAGTTAAGAATATATATTTCAGTTTTACCAAAAATACATACAGTATATAGTTTCAGCATATGTGATTCTCGAATTTATTCATGTGCATCCACGACTGTGCTACGGAGTTTGTACACTGTGTTGACTGAGTGCTTACGTGAGTCTTAGACAGGCAGGCAGGCATTAATACAACTAGAAGTAGAAACATTTCTCAGAATCTTATAATTGGCTCGTTTAGCTAACACGTGTGAGACGGTACAAGTATAACGTGATTCGACGTAAGACTCAACGACACAACGTTCTATGGATTTATTGCCATATTAAATACAGAACGATGATTACAACAATATACAATATATAACTCACGACGCTCACAACCACAATACAGCTCACAAGTCTGACGCTCAAGATGACAGTCGTTCGGCTTTCAACCACAGAGATCCACACAAACGCCTTGCTTTCACCGCACACGTCCGTCCAGTCTCAGGTCCCAGCTCGGTCTGAGGCTAGCACGCAAACTGCCGACCGCCTCTAGTGGCGTCACGTGGCATGCGTGCGTCTGGTATCGTCGGCCTGACCGCTGGTCGCGTGTCAGGTAATCTTGTCAGCCGACAACTCTTGTCCGCCGGGTGGCGTAACGATGTTCCTGCATAGCTATCACATGTTAGGCTCTGACATTCTCCCCGGGTACCTCAATGAAAGATGCCATCTTTCATTCATGATGTATGTACATACTGGGGTAGTGTTAACTTCATGTCAGAGTCTACCCTTTCCCTGTTTTATGCATAAAAATACACATATGGCATAGAAATATATACGAAAAATGTAAGTTGCATTCAATGACAAGTGAAGTTCAACTGTTAACACAAATCAGGTTTCATCCCCCACGATGGCTGGTTACCTTCACTGCGTTAATCCCCAGTCAGATCAGTAGTACCAGCTTCTCGCATCTACCTCGCAGCAATTTGAAAAAAACGTAATAATATGGTTGTTGAAACAACATCCATCTAGCCAGACTGAAATACGACTTTTTATATAAGTCGTATAAAACACTCAAACTCCGACCTCACTTGGCCAGGAGCTCTTGTGTTGGTTTGCAATGTCGGCAATTCTCTGCCATGCTTAGTGGACGCCTACCCGCTGTGTTAGCCATTTAGCAACAAAATGTCTGTTTATACAATACACATTAATGAATATGTTTCAACTTATGGCCCTTTGTGTAATTAATAAATACAAGGGAAGTAATTTTGACATTCAAGAAATACGATAAATTACAATAATTATTTAATTTCTTAGTGTCATTGCTTGACGTTTCTTCATATTAACGAGAAAAAGTCGGTAATATGAATACATTAATCAAGATATGATTCTAAGATTACACTAATCAAAATAAATAAGTACACACTTGGTGTATTCTATTTTATAGAATCACAAGGATTTTACAATCGTCACAAGTATTTAACTTTCTGTATATCATCTGCTAATTTTGGTGTACTTTTTAAATTACACAGGAAGTACACACGAAACTCAAAATTTAGTTGCTGTTACACTGTCTGAACACAACTGTTCCGGTTTTATTTTGCAACGGATAGTAAAATGTTCTCACAGTTTGTGTCGGATGTTATAGTATCACAACTTTCGGATTATGATGGAATGTTCTTATTTCCGATGTGTTCACAACTTCTGGATAATGATCGACTGTGTTATATCTGATGTTCAAATGTCGAACATTTTGGATTAAGTTCGCTGCAGAGGTGGTATAGAAGTCATTGTTCAGTTTACACATTTGCACACGTCGTTAAAATATCACGGTGAAGAAATTCACACACAGATGTCACTGTTAACTGGTAAAGTTCGCTTCTGGTAAGTGGTTAAGCGTCTGTGACACTGTTCTTGTTGTATATTACAGTTAATAATGTTCTCTTTCTAACACACACTACACAATTTTACTAAACACTCATTACATGGCTTAATTAAAATAAGTATATTATACATGTCGGGGTTAAACCCTATCACATTTATAATTATAGACCTTACACAGTAGGTGAATGGAAACAAAATTCACTCATTGGTGGCTGTGTTGGTCTGAGTGTATTGGTACACACTGCACTCAGACATTGCTTACTGGGTCGGTCGGACAACGGGACAAAAGATCGGCAATTGTATTGATTCTGCCTGGAATATGTCGAACCTCGAAACTGTAATTCTGAAGCTTCAAGGACCAGCGAGCAATCATGTTGTTGGATGGTACTCCGGCATTTATATACCGTAATGGACTGTTGTCAGTTTCGATGATAAAGTGACGTCCTAGAAGGTATTTGGATAGTTTCGTCACACTCTCCATACCACAAAGCCTGGGCGGAATTTAGAGACCATGTGTTGCCCATGCCCAACACGATCCCTCTCTCCGCCTGCCTAGTTTACTCCAGAGGAATGGTAACACCCATACGACTGGAACAAGACAAGTTGCAGAAGCTGTTCACTCAGCAAAGCAATACTCTAACTGTCCGCCTGTCGAAGCTTACATCCTAGACCAGTTGTCAACCAAAGCTTAGGACCTGGTCTGCCCTGCCATGACATTTAGTCTTTAGGCTGCATTTCCTCGCACTAGGGTAAGGCTTTTACTCTCCCAATTGCGCTCCTCCGCCCAAGGCTGTTGCCACAATGTGGGGTATCGGGTTTGGTGAGCGCCGCCTAAAGGGACTATTTTTCAATTAAACAAGCATTGGGAAAGAATATTATAAATAGAATTATATCGAAAATGTGTTCAAGACCATGTGCTTTCATATTGGCAAGGTATTGGAATCATCGTCATTTTTGACATTGAATTCGGTTCTAGCTGCCTACATAACGTAGTTTCACACCTTGTAAATCAATACAAATTATGTGTAAGTTATGGCGACACCACTAATCATTGCTCATCCATGTGTTATGTTGATGCGAAATACGATAGATAGAGTGCTATACACATTGGTGTGTACTTTGCCTTCTTAACTGGCGATAATGTGTTAGACTACTCTTCAAACACAAAGACATAACTTCTCTGTAGCACACAACTTGGGCTGAATGGTGAGACCACGTGTTGCCCTTGCAGAATGATTCTTCCCTCGGCTGGCGTAGTTGAATCCAAAGGAAAAGTGACACCAACGCATATGGAACAAGCTGCAGAGAAGCTACCGGGACAGCAAAGCAATTCTCTAAGAATCCGCCTGTCGGAGCTTCGATCCGAACTAATTCCTCCCAAGGCTTAGGGACACGATCTGCCCTGCCATAACATCTAGTTTGTATGTTGCCTTTCCTTGCACCGTGATACTGTTTGTTCCCTTCCAACTGCGTTCCTTCACCCGAAGCCGGTGGTGGACACAAGTTAAACATACAGACCATAGTTGTGTGTGTTGTAAGATGGTTGATAGATCTAACCAGTGAGATTGCCTTTAATGCCCTTCCCTCTGGTACTAGATGGAAATACATTTGTTACCTGAACGAGTTGTCAAGTGGAGGCATCATGATCAAATTCAGGTGTACCAGTGTATCATTTTTTTTTTCCTGTTGACTAGACTTTTATCGCGCTCATTTTGTTTGTCTTAGATAAGTGTTATTCAATACTCGTATATTAATCACTTGATATTTCATCACAGGATTGATTGCAACAAACTGTACGAGATATCTCACACGATCGACAAACAACGTTATGATGTCTAAAAGCGTGTCTTTACAACTACATCAGACATTAATCGCTTTTAAGTACACTGCAATCTGGACAGCAGTGACATCTCAAAGAAATTATTCTTGCCTGTACATCATCTGCCAGCTTGTTGTAATTGTAAACTATGACTGTGTCTTAAACAGCAGCAAGTTGCCGAGTAATCTTGACCACTTCACAATGTTGCCGAATAATCTTGACCACTTCACCATGTTACCGAGTAATCTTGACCACTTCACCCATCTATTGCCGATTGTTCTGTACTATTATGGGGCGAGCCTCATATGTTCAATTCGTTTGAGGTCCTGTAAATGTGTCCTCTATTTTAGTTTATTTTTTATAAGTATTTCTAAAGATGAGTTCAACACTGGGGTGAGACAATGCTTTTTAGCTTACTATATCAAGTTTATATTGATTGATCATTCACACTAAGACAAACATGTGAGAAAAACACATTGAATACAGTGACCAGCAGAATATCGTGTTTTTAGAACAGGAAAAGGCTGCCGATAGAGTTGATGGATATACATTATGGACCATCCTTGAAAACTATGGGATACAGGGAGACTTTACTAGAAAACAACATAGACATGTTCCATTCGAGCCATAGTGCAGTAAAAACACAAGAAGGTCTGTCATATTTGTTCACAGTCTATACGTGAGTAATACAGGGATGTGTAAGAGATCGAGTAAGAGCTTATGTTATCAGACAGACAGTGGGATCAACATCGTGTACCACACATATTGAGAAGCAGAAGATCAAATGGTACGGCCATCTCGTTAGAATTTAACACCGACAACTGCCATCAGTGTCGCCACATCAAAGAAGATTTGATACGGGAGCAAGAGGACACACAAGAAGTAAATGGTTTGACGACATCAAAGACATTGTACAATTAGATGGGATGACACTGTTCAGTGCAACTTAACGGGCGCTGCAACGTCAAATATTCCTACTCACGATGTTTGACAGCGAAAGTGAAAGATGAGTATGATGATGATCATCATTAATTGCAGACAATAATCATGATCTGTCGCATTTAACGAATGCTATTATTTTACAATCAGTATTACCATCTAGAGAGATTCATCTCATCTCATAATCTCATTATGTGCCTCTTGTACCTTGCGGTGTCGAGGTATAAACAGCGGGAGAGTGCCCGCTTATGATATTCATGTATCGATATTCCCATGGACACTGTTATTCCCTGTGTCCATCGCTTACGTGGTCGGCCTCTTCCTCTGTTTCCCTCTGGTCTGTACATTATTGCTTGTTGTGGTATACTGTTAGTTGGTGTCATGATTTCACTGTGTATCAACCAGATAATGACAATACAGACGGTCATATTCATGGCCTGTGTGCAAAGCTACATTTGTTTTTTAACCGGGACAGAAAAACAATAAAGTCGGAATGCACAGCTGCAGTTGTTTACCAGTTAGATCAAGGACACCGCTAACCTTGGGAAGTCGCCAACATCAAACAGGAAAATCGTCTTTGACAGTCCCCACAAGAGGGAAAATTGTAGGCATATGTTGAAAAAAGGGGGAGGCGACTTGTGCATGGATTGTCCAAAGGGGGAGATAATCTACTCTTGTGACATTGATGAAACCCAAGGGAGAGAATTTATTCAGAAATGGATAATCTGCCCTTGAACCACTTTTGTTAACATCAAAAGAACGTCACGTGGCCACTCAAGGCTGTTGGGTAAAAACATGCTTTGTTTACAAGTAGTGTAACTCTGAGGATTGACTTGCACGGACGTGTTTGTCACTGCAGTGGATTTAAAAAATATCTACCGTGTGCGGAAATTAATTAGATTTAATTGTACACGTGCCTGTCATGGCAAAATGTAGATGTGATTTCGAAGACACTGCTGTGTTGCATTAAGGTAAACATATGAGATGTATATTAAGGCCTAGTTAATATAAGCAGTAGCCTCGGTAAAACTAGCTAGAGTAATGAATAGAATTAGCTCTGCTAGTGAGAATTGTGTAGTGGGGTGATATTGGGGAAGATTGGGGATGGGGAGAATGTACAATGATGGGATCTCCAGTGAGGTCTGCTGGGGGTCTACACTTTACATTTTGCTCTGTCCTGATCTTAACCCACTGCAGACAGGAGTGAAGAACTCCTATGCCCATGACAGAGTTGGTTCACTGTCATGTATCTGAGTGAGGCGGACACACCACCCCCCCCCCCCAATGGAGGTCAGGGACAGTTGCTATCACCAAATGTGTTGTTCTCTCGTTGACAGGTTCCTTTAGGTCACTCAAGTCACTGAGAATGGAGACCTTGGTGCAGGCAGTTGGTCAACATCTTTTGCACTTAGCCCATGATAAAAAGGGTTTACGGGAACAAGCATAAGAGGGATTATCAAACGTCACACATTAACAGAATACAAGAAATTGTTTTCTCCGCACCATTTTGGAGGAAGACCAATCGTCAAATTAATGTTTCAAACATTCACTTGGGAACAGAATAGTAGAAAGTGAATTTCTTTTACACCACCTGGGAAAAGACCAGTGGGCAGTATGTTTTACACGACAGGTGAACAAACAAAGAGATACAGTTATTCCCCATCACATGGGAATAAATCAGTATAAACTGATTAGGAAGTTAGTATAACAATGGTCTTGTGAACAGTAGACACTTGAGACAGGAAGTACATTTATTTAAAAGAAACAGTATGTTCGTGTCCTCACTAGACAAGGGTGTTATAAGTATAAGAACAAATTAGACATATACTAACTGTGTGATCCAGACAGGATTTAGGGTCGGACTGTGACTAGTTCTTTTGAGTGATCAAACAGCCACCGGTGGAAATCTACATCTAGCAGGATGGACACATACCTGGGTGAGGTCATCGTGGAATGAATGAGGATATGGTGTGATCCTTTCTGTGATGATAGGGCTGGGCTCTTCAGCTACCTGGTCTATGTCCGCACCCAATAGAAATATTCGACACACATTCTACACTTTACACACACACACACACCTCTCACACCTATACTCTTGGTTTAATAAATTATTTTGTATCTATTTGTTAAAGCTTGAGTTGTGGAGTATGTTATGTTGGGGAAAAGTGAGAGGGGGCATGATACAAGGGTGAGTGAGAGTAAGAAAGAGGTGTTTGCAGACCGACGGAGTTTTGTGGACGGAGTCTGGTGGTTTCTCTAGGACAATAATATTGGGGTAATAAAAATGTAGTGTTGATTCCCCACACTCCAGGGACAACACGAAAGTAAGTAAGGAAGACTTACGACATTTATTGGGGGCTCGTAAACGTGATCTTTGGACTGTGGGATCTCTCGTAAACGTGATCTTTGGATCGTGGGATCTCTCGTAGACGGGATCTTTTGACAGCGGGATCCTCTGACAACGGGTTCTTTAGACACCGGATCTTTTGTTAAAAGACGGAGATATTGTTAGAGAGAGAATCCAGCTAGAGTGAATGTGGATAGGGGTTAGGATACATATCTTACCTGTTCACACTTCACACGTCTGCATAGGTCTGTGGTCCTGATTCTGCTCTTGTCACTGAGTGATTGTGTTGTGTGTGGTCTTAATTATTAGATTAACAGTGATTGTTCATTATATATATATTCCTCTTGGAGATACTCTGCACCCTATCTGCTGACTTACCTGTCTGAAAAATGGCCACTCCTAAATTAACTGGGACAGAACTAAGGGCAAAGGGGGAAGGAATGGGTTTGTCTGGTTCAGCTTTAACGGATTACATACAGGAAGTGGAGAGAGAGTATCGTCAAGCAGAAAGAGACGATCGGAAGGCCGAATTGGAATTGAGGAAGATGGAGTTAGAAACTAAGAGGATAGAAGCTGAGCAAGCCACTAGAAGGATGGAACTTGAAGCTGAGCAGGCAGCCAAGAAAATGGAACTTGAAGCTGAGCAGGCAGCCAAGAAACTTGAAGCTGAGCAAGCCACTAGAAGGATGGAACTTGAAGCTGAGCAAGCTGCTAGGAAACGGGAAGCAGAGCAGGAGGCTCAGAAAAGGGAGCACGAGTACAGGATGAGGGAACTTGAGTTGAAGAGACAATCTAATGGGGAAACTGAGGGTGCAGTTGGAGGTTCCTCAGTCCCAGGCTCAACTTCAGCAGGTGGACATAGTTACCATGCTATGAAGTTTCCTCTAGCAATCTACGAGGAGGACAAGGAGAAGATTGACCAGTACCTACAACGCTTCGGGGCCATGTCCGTGGCTATGGGTCTGGACCGTGACAAATGGAATCTCAAGCTATCCCAGGGATTACGCGGGACCGGCTACGAGGTTTATTCTCGCCTGCCACCAGGACATGAGAACAACTATGACGAATTGAAGACGGCTCTGCTGAAACGATTCGAGGTTACGTCACATACCTACCGGAAAAAAATTTCGAGTAGCGAAACGAGAACCGGGAGAGTTGTTTGCCGCCTACGGTTTGCGTCTAAAATCCTATCTTCACAAGTGGATGGATTTGGCTGGGTTCGCACATGACTATGAGAGTCTGGAAGAACTCATGGTGGTCGACCAGCTGAAGAAGCAAATGTCAAAACCTCTCAGGACATTCCTGGGAGAACAAGGAGCGGAACGTATTGACCTCGTGACAAAATTAGCAGAACGGTTCGTAGAGGTACATGGGGAGGCCGGGGAAAACCTTCCCACCAACACCAAAAGTCAGGAGAAACATGACAAGAAGAAAGCCAAAAGCTCAGGAACAAAAAAGAGGGGAACCTTATGTGCAAAAATCAGAGGATAGTTCAGAGAAGACGAAGGAGGGAAGCAAGAGCTCTTCGAGCTCTACACCAAAACGACAGTGGTCGGAGAAGTGGTGTTCAATTTGTAAGTCACCCACTCACAATACGAGGGACTGCAAATCGAAGGCTAAGAGCCCTCACTTCGCCGCATGTCAAGTGACTTCCAAGGAGGTTGTCACGGAGAATGCCAAGGTCAGCAAGAAAGCTCGCCATCAGGAGAGCTCACTCAAGGCCGGTACTAGAAAATCTAGGACAGGGAAATGGTGCAACCAATGCAAGTCAAACACGCACAATGCTATTGACTGCAGGGGAAAGTCAGGAGACTCTAAATTCAGTCGTGTGCCCCGGGAGACCTAAGGTGGAGCCCACTGAACAGGTCGAGGCCGACGAAGAGACTCCAGACCAGGAAAAACCACCTGTAGTGGAATTGGTAGAAGGTTAACGGTCGTCAAGTGGAGTGTTTATACGACACAGGACTGGACGGGGAGGCCGTGATTTCTGCAGGATCTGGTACATCCCAGAACAATTCACAGGTGAGACCATGGAAATACAGCCTGCACAGAAGAGTGCTGTAGCCATGAAGTTGCCCATTGCTAACGTGGAGATTCGGTCAAGATATGTCACCTGGCACAATCAAGGCTGCTGTATTGACCGATCCCATTTTCCCAGTAATCCTTGGTTGCCGGTATGTCTTTCTGGGAATGCCCAGGGAGCCAATCCATATGGGAGCAATACAGACTCGCTCTCAGACCAGAACGGAAGAGGCAGAAGCAATTGTGACTAACCCACTGCCGGGGGAGCTACGAACTGCCCAGAGTGAGGATGATACTTTACGTCCTTGCTACAAAAAGCTGCAGAAAAGTGCTGATCCACCAGGACGGGGTCAGTACTACATGAAGAACAGGATACTCTACAGGAGAGCAGGAAGGGGAAACAACCTATACGGTCAGTTGGTCGTTCCGAAAGCTCACCGGTCCCAGATTCTTCATATGGGGCATACCATCTCCTTTAGTGGACACATGGGTATTGCCGCCACCATGCAGCGGATTTCCTGCCACTACTATTGGCCGGGAATGACAGAGGATGTGCGTCGGTATGTGAAGTCATGCCCTGAGTGCCAGAGGGTGGCACCGAAACACTGGACAGCACCGGTGGTCTTGGGTGAGATGCCCATTATGAACTCTCCTTTCGAGAGGGTAGCCATCGATATCGTGGGTCCACTTCCCAGGACTAGGAAGAGGAACATGTATATACTCACAATGGTGGATTGCTGTACAATGTGGGGTGAAGCCATACCGTTGACCACGATTGACTCGAAACGAGTGGCGGATGCACTGATGGAGGCCTTTACAAGATTAGGCTTTCCAGATCAAATTCTGACGGACAATGGGTCCCAGTTTTGTGGAAAACTCATAGGAGGAGGTATTTAGAGTGTTTCACTCTAACCACATACATACCAGCCCTTACCATCCTCAAGCCAATGGACAAGTAGAGCGTTTCAACGGCACGTTGATGACAATGCTCAGGAAACTGGCGCAGGAAAAACCTGATAGGTGGGATGAATATATCCCAGCAGCACTCTTTGCCTATCGGGAAGTTCCTCATGGCTCAACAGGACTACCACCCGCTACGTTGCTGTTTGGTCGTCCAATTAAAGGACCGTTGGAAGCCATGTTGAGGAGTTGGACTGAAGAGGGGACGTCAGAAGAAGTGATCTCTTCCTATAAATACGTGGAGGAACTAAAAGAAAAACTCCACAAAGGATGGACTCTGGCAAATCAAAACTTGAAAAAGGCCAGGAAAAGACATGCGGCTTACTACAACCGTAGGTCTAAAGACAGATCTCTAGAGGTGGGAGACAAAGTTTTGTTGCTACTCCCAACGGGAAACAACAAACTGGAGATAGGTTGGCAAGGACCATTTCCCGTGGAAAGGGTGATATCCAGAACCAACTATCAGATCCGGATCCGGGGAAAGTCGAAGATTTTCCATATCAATCTCTTGCGGAAATACGAAGAGAGACCCGGAGAAAAAGCAGCTCACCTCATGGCAATGGCAGTTGCAGTGGAGACAGAAGTGGGAACCAGCGAGGGCAGGGAATATCCCCTGGTACACCAGGAAACCTACAAGGATGTGCAGGTGAACCCTGATCTGACCTCCCAGGAGAGGGAGAAGATAACCCAGGTTCTCAGGTCTCATAAGGAGATACTGACTGATAAACCAGGACGAACGAGGTTGGTGGAGTTCGAGATGACGTTGACCACACAGGAGCCTGTTCGCCAAAAGGTTTACCCAGTGCCCTTCTCTAAAGAAAAGGCCCTGGAGGAGGAAATACAAAAACTGCTGGAGGATGACGTGATTGCACCATCCACATCCCCATACAATGCGGGGGTAGTTGTGTTACGGAAACCAAGTGGAGAACACCGGTTGTGTATAGACTACCGACTTCTGAACAGTCATACACAATTTCAGGTGGAAACTTTGCCGAATCCAACGCAGTTATTCGCTAGGCTCCATAAGGCTCGGTACTTTTCAAAGGTGGATCTGAGTCGGGGGTACTATCAAATACCAGTCAAACCGGAGATTCGACCACTGCTGGCCTTCAGTACACCCAGTGGACACTACGAATTCAAGGTCATGCCCTTTGGACTCAGCAATGCACCTAGTGTGTTTACACGTATGATGAGGACTTTACTAGATCCTTTACAGGATCCGGCCATCATCTCCTTCATGGATGATATTCTGATTTCCAGTGACAGCTTGGATGACCATTTGCAATCCTTGGAGAGAGTGTTTAATAGACTCAAGGAAGCAGGGCTTACCGCTCGTCCAACCAAGTGCATGATTGGTTACCAGACTCTGGAATTTCTAGGTCACACCATCACTCCAGGACACATTGTCCCAGAAGAGAAGAACCTGGAGAAAATCAGAAATGCCCCAAGGCCAAAAACGAAGAAGGACGTGCGATCTTTTCTCTCGTTGTGTGGATTCTACCAGAAATTTATCCCACATTTCACTGAACTGGGAGCTCCATTGACGGAAACCTTGAAAAAGGGATTCCCGGACCAAATCATTTGGACACCAGAATGTGAGACTGCCTATAGTCAGTTAAAGGAGGCCTTGGTCAGTAAACCTGTATTACAGCTCCCGAACCTTTCCAAACCATTTGTGTTGAGAACTGATGCAAGTGGGATTGGGATTGGGGCAGCTTTGTTACAGGAAGGGAAAGACGATGCTTCGGTTTTGAAACCTGTGGCATACGCAAGCAAGAAGCTACTCCAGGCTGAGAGGAATTATTCGACCGTCGAGAGAGAGTGCTTGTCTCTCGTATGGGCCGTGCAAAAATTCCAGCCCTATTTGTATGGAGTTAAGTTTCGGGTCCAGTCAGATCATCAGCCCCTGATGTTCCTGGCTACTTCTCAGAAGCTCAACGCCCGTTTGATGCGGTGGTCGTTGTTACTTCAACCCTACAATTTCACAGTGGAGTATATTCCTGGGAAGGAAAATGTTGGAGCGGACTTCTTATCAAGACACCCAGCTCCTGAAGAAGAGGAATGAATCATCTGGATTGAATTCACAGTGGAGAAGAGTGAGATGGACTACTCTCTTAAGAGGGGGCCTATGTCATGATTTCACTGTGTATCAACCAGATAATGACAATACAGACGGTCATATTCATGGCCTGTGTGCAAAGCTACATTTGTTTTTTAACCGGGACAGAAAAACAATAAAGTCGGAATGCACAGCTGCAGTTGTTTACCAGTTAGATCAAGGACACCGCTAACCTTGAGAAGTCTCCAACATCAAACAGGAAAATCGTCTTTGACAGTCCCCACAAGACGGGAAATTGTAGGCATATGTTGAAAAAAGGGGGAGGCGACTTGTGCATGGATTGTCCAAAAGGGGGAGATAATCTACTCTTGTGACATTGATTAAACCCAAGGAAGAGAATTTATTCAGAAATGGATAATCTGCCCTTGAACCACTTTTGTTAACATCAAAAGAACGTCACGTGGCCACTCAAGGCTGTTGGGTAAAAACATGCTTTGTTTACAAGTAGTGTAACTCTGAGGATTGACTTGCACGGACGTGTTTGTCACTGCAGTGGATTTAAAAAATATCTACCGTGTGCGGAAATTAATTAGATTTAATTGTACACGTGCCTGTCATGGCAAAATGTAGATGTGATTTCGAAGACACTGCTGTGTTGTGCTTAAGGTAATTGTAGAGAGTATATTAAGGCCTAGTTAATATAAGCAGTAGCCTCGGTAAAACTAGCTAGAGTAATGAATAGAATTAGCTCTGCTAGTGAGAATTGTGTAGTGGGGTGATATTGGGGAAGATTGGGGATGGGGAGAATGTACAATGATGGGATCTCCAGTGAGGTCTGCTGGGGGTCTACACTTTACATTTTGCTCTGTCCTGATCTTAACCCACTGCAGACAGGAGTGAAGAACTCCTATGCCCATGACAGAGTTGGTTCACTGTCATGTATCTGAGTGAGGCGGACACCCCCCCCCCCCCCCCAATGGAGGTCAGGGACAGTTGCTATCACCAAATGTGTTGTTCTCTCGTTGACAGGTTCCTTTAGGTCACTCAAGTCACTGAGAATGGAGACCTTGGTGCAGGCAGTTGGTCAACATCTTTTGCACTTAGCCCATGATAAAAAGGGTTTACGGGAACAAGCATAAGAGGGATTATCAAACGTCACACATTAACAGAATACAAGAAATTGTTTTCTCCGCACCATTTTGGAGGAAGACCAATCGTCAAATTAATGTTTCAAACATCACTTGGGAACAGAATAGTAGAAAGTGAATTTCTTTTACACCACCTGGGAAAAGACCAGTGGGCAGTATGTTTTACACGACAGGTGAACAAACAAAGAGATACAGTTATTCCCCATCACATGGGAATAAATCAGTATAAACTGATTAGGAAGTTAGTATAACAATGGTCTTGTGAACAGTAGACACTTGAGACAGGAAGTACATTTATTTCAAAGAACAGTATGTTCGTGTCCTCACTAGACAAGGGTGTTATAAGTATAAGAACAAATTAGACATATACTAACTGTGTGATCCAGACAGGATTTAGGGTCGGACTGTGACTAGTTCTTTTGAGTGATCAAACAGCCACCGGTGGAAATCTACATCTAGCAGGATGGACACATACCTGGGTGAGGTCATCGTGGAATGAATGAGGATATGGTGTGATCCTTTCTGTGATGATAGGGCTGGGCTCTTCAGCTACCTGGTCTATGTCCGCACCCAATAGAAATATTCGACACACATTCTACACTTTACACACACACACACCTCTCACACCTATACTCTTGGTTTAATAAATTATTTTGGATTTATTTGTTAAAGCTTGAGTTGTGGAGTATGTTATGTTGGGGAAAAGTGAGAGGGGGCATGATACAAGGGTGAGTGAGAGTAAGAAAAAGGTGTTTGCAGACCGACGGAGTTTTGTGGACGGAGTCTGGTGGTTTCTCTAGGACAATAATATTGGGGTAATAAAAATGTAGTGTTGATTCCCCACACTCCAGGGACAACACGAAAGTAAGTAAGGAAGACTTACGACAGTTGGTAACCTACTTGCATGACAAAACCATTGACTGCTGCCTTCTAATAAAATCTAGTGTAGCTATAACCCCACTTTAGTCCTGATTCTTTATTTCTGATCTATCCTCTTGATGCATTGAGTATTTCTCAGGAATTCATTTCGGGTTGTGATTGTTTTTCTCTTTTTCTGTCATTGTCCAGGTTTGACATTGGTTACACAGAGTTGGTAGGAAGATTGTGCTGTAAAGTGCTTTCTTAGTAGTTATTGATACATGTTTGATCTTTAGATTGGGGCCATTTTTCGTTTTTTTTTTGGGGGAAAGTTTTTTCCTGTAAATGTGCCCCCTTTTTTAGTTTTTTTTTTATAAGTATTTCTAAAGATGAGTGCAACACTGGGGTGAGACAATGCTTTTTAGCTTACTATATCACGTTTATATTGATTGATCATTCACACTAAGACAAACATGTGAGAAAAAACACATTGAATACAGTGACCAGCAGAATATCGTGTTTTTAGAACAGGAAAGAGCTGCCGATAGAGTTGATGGATATACATTATGGACCATCCTTGAAAACTATGGGATACAGGGAGACTTTACTAGAAAACAACATAGACATGTTCCATTCGAGCCAAAGTGCAGTAAAAACACAAGAAGGTCTGTCATATTTGTTCACAGTCTATACGTGAGTAATACAGGGATGTGTAAGAGATCGAGTAAGAGCTTATGTTATCAGACAGACAGTGGGATCAACATCGTGTACCACACATATTGAGAAGCAGAAGATCAAATGGTACGGCCATCTCGTTAGAATTTAACACCGACAACTGCCATCAGTGTCGCCACATCAAAGAAGATTGATACGGGAGCAAGAGGACACACAAGAAGTAAATGGTTTGACGACATCAAAGACATTGTACAATTAGATGGGATGACACTGTTCAGTGCAACTTAACGGGCGCTGCAACGTCAAATATTCCTACTCACGATGTTTGACAGCGAAAGTGAAAGATGAGTATGATGATGATCATCATTAATTGCAGACAATAATCATGATCTGTCGCATTTAACGAATGCTATTATTTTACAATCAGTATTACCATCTAGAGAGATTCATCTCATCTCATAATCTCATTATGTGCCTCTTGTACCTTGCGGTGTCGAGGTATAAACAGCGGGAGAGTGCCCGCTTATGATATTCATGTATCGATATTCCCATGGACACTGCTATTCCCTGTGTCCATCGCTTACGTGGTCGGCCTCTTCCTCTGTTTCCCTCTGGTCTGTACATCATTGCTTGTTGTGGTATACTGTTAGTTGGTGTCATGATTTCACTGTGTATCAACCAGATAATGACAATACAGACGGTCATATTCATGGCCTGTGTGCAAAGCTACATTTGTTTTTTAACCGGGACAGAAAAACAATAAGTCGGAATGCACAGCTGGCAGTTGTTTACCAGTTAGATCAAGGACACCGCTAACCTTGGGAAGTCGCCACATCAAACAGGAAAATCGTCTTTGACAGTCCCCACAAGAGGGAAAATTGTAGGCATATGTTGAAAAAAGGGGGAGGCGACTTGTGCATGGATTGTCCAAAGGGGGAGATAATCTACTCTTGTGACATTGATGAAACCCAAGGGAGAGAATTTATTTAGAAATGGATAATCTGCCCTTGAACCACTTTTGTTAACATCAAAAGAACGTCACGTGGCCACTCAAGGCTGTTGGGTAAAAACATGCTTTGTTTACAAGTAGTGTAACTCAGAGGATTGACTTGCACGGACGTGTTTGTCACTGCAGTGGATTTAAAAAATATCTACCGTGTGCGGAAATTAATTAGATTTAATTGTACACGTGCCTATTATGGCAAAATGTAGATGTGATTTCGAAGACACTGCTGTGTTGCATAAGGTAAACATATGGTGTAATTAGGCCTAGTTAATATAAGCAGTAGCCTCGGTAAAACTAGCTAGAGTAATGAATAGAAATAGCTCTGCTAGTGAGAATTGTGTAGTGGGGTGATATTGGGGAAGATTGGGGATGGGGAGAATGTACAATGATGGGATCTCCAGTGAGGTTCTGCTGGGGGTCTACACTTTACATTTTGCTCCTGTCCTGATCTTAACCCACTGCAGACAGGTGTGAAGAACTCCTATGCCCATGGACAGAGTTGGTTCACTGTCATGTATCTGAGTGAGGCGAAACACCCCCCCCCCCCCAATGGAGGTCAGGGACAGTTGCTATCACCAAACGTGTTTGTTCTCTCGTTGACAGGTTCCTTTAGGTCACTCAAGTCACTGAGAATGGAGACCTTGGTGGCAGGCAGTTGGTCAACATCTTTTGCACTTAGCCCATGATAAAAAGGGTTTTACGGGAACAAGCATAAGAGGGATTATCAAACGTCACACATTAACAGAATACAAGAAATTGTTTTCTCCGCACCATTTTGGAGGAAGACCAATCGTCAAATAATTGTTTCAAACATCACTTGGGAACAGAATAGTAGAAAGTGAATTTCTTTTACACCACCTGGGAAAAGACCAGTGGGCAGTATGTTTTACACGACAGGTGAACAAACAAAGAGATACAGTTATTCCCCATCACATGGGAATAAATCAGTATAAACTGATTAGGAAGTTAGTATAACAATGGTCTTGTGAACAGTAGACACTTGAGACAGGAAGTACATTTATTTCAAAGAACAGTATGTTCGTGTCCTCACTAGACAAGGGTGTTATAAGTATAAGAACAAATTAGACATATACTAACTGCGTGATCCAGACAGGATTTAGGGTCGGACTGTGACTAGTTCTTTTGAGTGATCAAACAGCCACCGGTGGAAATCTACATTTAGCAGGATGGACACATACCTGGGTGAGGTCATCGTGGAATGAATGAGGATATGGTGTGATCCTTTCTGTGATGATAGGGCTGGGCTCTTCAGCTACCTGGTCTATGTCCGCACCCAATAGAAATATTCGACACACATTCTACACTTTACACACACACACACCTCTCACACCTATACTCTTGGTTTAATAAATTATTTTGTATCTATTTGTTAAAACTTGAGTTGTGGAGTATGTTATGTTGGGGAAAAGTGAGAGGGGGCAGGATACAAGGGTGAGTGAGAGTAAGAAAGAGGTGTTTGCAGACCGACGGAGTTTTGTGGACGGAGTCTGGTGGTTTCTCTAGGACAATAATATTGGGGTAATAAAAATGTAGTGTTGATTCCCCACACTCCAGGGACAACACGAAAGTAAGTAAGGAAGACTTACGACATTTATTGGGGGCTCGTAAATGTGATCTTTGGACTGTGGGATCTCTCGTAAACGTGATCTTTGGATCGTGGGATCTCTCGTAGACGGGATCTTTTGACAGCGGGATCCTCTGACAACGGGGTTCTTTAGACACCGGATCTTTTGTTAAAAGACGGAGATATTGTTAGAGAGAGAATCCAGCTAGAGTGAATGTGGATAGGGGTTAGGATACATATCTTACCTGTTCACACTTCACACGTCTGCATAGGTCTGTGGTCCTGATTCTGCTCTTGTCACTGAGTGATTGTGTTGTGTGTGGTCTTAATTATTAGATTAACAGTGATTGTTCATTATATATATATTCCTCTTGGAGATAATCTGCACCCTATCTGCTGACTTACCTGTCTGAAAAATGGCCACTCCTAAATTAACTGGGGCAGAACTAAGGGCAAAGGGGGAAGGAATGGGTTTGTCTGGTTCAGCTTTAACGGATTACATACAGGAAGTGGAGAGAGAGTATCGTCAAGCAGAAAGAGACGATCGGAAGGCCGAATTGGAATTGAGGAAGATGGAGTTAGAAACTAAGAGGATAGAAGCTGAGCAAGCCACTAGAAGGATGGAACTTGAAGCTGAGCAGGCAGCCAAGAAAATGGAACTTGAAGCTGAGCAGGCAGCCAAGAAACTTGAAGCTGAGCAAGCCACTAGAAGGATGGAACTTGAAGCTGAGCAAGCTGCTAGGAAACGGGATGCAGAACAGGAGTCTCAGAAAAGTGAGCACGAGTACAGGATGAGGGAACTTGAGTTGAAGAGACAATCTAATGGGGAAACTGAGGGTGCAGTTGGAGGTTCCTCAGTCCCAGGCTCAACCTCAGCAGGTGGACATAGTTACCATGCTATGAAGTTTCCTCTAGCAATCTACGAGGAGGACAAGGAGAAGATTGACCAGTACCTACAATGCTTCGAGGCCATGTCCGTGGCTATGGGTCTGGACCGTGACAAATGGAATCTCAAGCTATCCCAGGGATTACGCGGGACCGGCTACGAGGTTTATTCTCGCCTGCCACCAGGACTTGAGAACAACTATGACGAATTGAAGACGGCTTTGCTGAAACGATTCGAGGTTACGTCACATACCTACCGGAAAAAATTTCGAGTAGCGAAACGAGAACCGGGAGAGTTGTTTGCCGCCTACGGTTTGCGTCTAAAATCCTATCTTCACAAGTGGATGGATTTGGCTGGGTTCGCACATGACTATGAGAGTCTGGAAGAACTCATGGTGGTCGACCAGCTGAAGAAGCAAAAATCAAAACCTCTCAGGACATTCCTGGGAGAACAAGGTGCGGAACGTATTGACCTCGTGACAAAATTAGCAGAAGGGTTCGTAGAGGTACATGGGGAGGCCGGGGAAAACCTTCCCACCAACACGAAAAGTCAGGAGAAACATGACAAGAAGAAAGCCGAAAGCTCAGGAACAAAAAAGGGGGAACCTTATGTGCAAAAATCAGAGGATAGTTCAGAGAAGACGAAGGAGGGAAGCAAGAGCTCTTCGAGCTCTACACCAAAACGACAGTGGTCGGAGAAGTGGTGTTCAATTTGTAAGTCACCCACTCACAATACGAGGGACTGCAAATCGAAGGCTAAGAGCCCTCACTTCGCAGCATGTCAAGTGACTTCCAAGGAGGTTGTCACGGAAAATGCCAAAGTCAGCAAGAAGGCTCGCCATCAGGAGAGCTCACTCAAGGCCGGTACTAGAAAATCTAGGACAGTGAAATGGTGCAACCAATGCAAGTCAAACACGCACAATGCTATTGACTGCAGGGAAGAGTCAGGAGATTCTCAATTCGTTATGTGCCCCAGGAGACCTAAGGTGGAGCCCACTGAACAGGTCGAGGCCGATGAAGAGACTCCAGACCAGGAAAAACCACCTGTAGTGGAATTGGTAGAAGTTAACGGTCGTCAAGTGGAGTGTTTATACGACACAGGACTGGACGGGGAGGCCGTGATTTCTGCGGATCTGGTACATCCAGAACAGTTCACAGGTGAGACCGTGGAAATACAGCCTGCACAGAAGAGTGCTGTAGCCATGAAGTTGCCCATTGCTAACGTGGAGATTCGGTCAAGATATGTCACCGGCACAATCAAGGCTGCTGTATTGACCGATCCCATTTTCCCAGTAATCCTTGGTTGCCGGTATGTCTTTCTGGGAATGCCCAGGGAGCCAATCCATATGGGAGCAATACAGACTCGCTCTCAGACCAGAACGGAAGAGGCAGAAGCAATTGTGACTAACCCACTGCCGGGGGAGCTACGAACTACCCAGAGTGAGGATGATACTTTACGTCCTTGCTACAAAAAGCTGCAGAAAAGTGCTGATCCACCAGGACGGGGTCAGTACTACATGAAGAACAGGATACTCTACAGGAGAGCAGGAAGGGGAAACAACCTATACGGTCAGTTGGTCGTTCCGAAAGCTCACCGGTCCCAGATTCTTCATATGGAGCATACCATCTCCTTTAGTGGACACATGGGTATTGCCGCCACCACGCAGCGGATTTCCTGCCACTACTATTGGCCGGGAATGACAGAGGATGTGCGTCGGTATGTGAAGTCATGCCCTGAGTGCCAGAGGGTGGCACGGAAACACTGGACAGCACCGGTGGTCTTGGGTGAGATGCCCATTATGAACTCTCCTTTCGAGAGGGTAGCCATCGATATCGTGGGTCCACTTCCCAGGACTAGGAAGAGGAACATGTATATACTCACAATGGTGGATTGCTGTACAATGTGGGGTGAAGCCATGCCGTTGACCACGATTGACTCGAAACGAGTGGCGGATGCACTGATGGAGGCCTTTACAAGATTAGGCTTTCCAGATCAAATTCTGACGGACAATGGGTCCCAGTTTTGTGGAAAACTCATGGAGGGGGTATTTAGAGTGTTTCACTCTAACCACATACATACCAGCCCTTACCATCCTCAAGCCAATGGACAAGTAGAGCGTTTCAACGGCACGTTGATGACAATGCTCAGGAAACTGGCGCAGGAAAAACCTGATAGGTGGGATGAATATATCCCAGCAGCACTCTTTGCCTATCGGGAAGTTCCTCATGGCTCAACAGGACTACCACCCGCTACGTTGCTGTTTGGTCGTCCAATTAAAGGACCGTTGGAAGCCATGTTGAGGAGTTGGACTGAAGAGGGGACGTCAGAAGAAGTGATCTCTTCCTATAAATACGTGGAGGAACTAAAAGAAAAACTCCACAAAGGATGGACTCTGGCAAATCAAAACTTGAAAAAGGCCAGGAAAAGACATGCGGCTTACTACAACCGTAGGTCTAAAGACAGATCTCTAGAGGTGGGAGACAAAGTTTTGTTGCTACTCCCAACGGGAAACAACAAACTGGAGATAGGTTGGCAAGGACCATTTCCCGTGGAAAGGGTGATATCCAGAACCAACTATCAGATCCGGATCCGGGGAAAGTCGAAGATTTTCCATATCAATCTCTTGCGGAAATACGAAGAGAGACCCGGAGAAAAAGCAGCTCACCTCATGGCAATGGCAGTTGCAGTGGAGACAGAAGTGGGAACCAGCGAGGGCAGGGAATATCCCCTGGTACACCAGGAAACCTACAAGGATGTGCAGGTGAACCCTGATCTGACCTCCCAGGAGAGGGAGAAGATAACCCAGGTTCTCAGGTCTCATAAGGAGATACGACTGATAAACCAGGACGAACGAGGTTGGTGGAGTTCGAGATGACGTTGACCACACAGGAGCCTGTTCGCCAAAAGGTTTACCCAGTGCCCTTCTCTAAAGAAAAGGCCCTGGAGGAGGAAATACCAAAACTGCTGGAGGATGACGTGATTGCACCATCCACATCCCCATACAATGCGGGGGTAGTTGTGTTACGGAAACCAAGTGGAGAACACCGGTTGTGTATAGACTACCGACTTCTGAACAGTCATACACAATTTCAGGTGGAAACTTTGCCGAATCCAACGCAGTTATTCGCTAGGCTCCATAAGGCTCGGTACTTTTCAAATGTGGATCTGAGTCGGGGGTACTATCAAATACCAGTCAAACCGGAGATTCGACCACTGCTGGCCTTCAGTACACCCAGTGGACACTACGAATTCAAGGTCATGCCCTTTGGACTCAGCAATGCACCTAGTGTGTTTACACGTATGATGAGGACTTTACTAGATCCTTTACAGGATCCGGCCATCATCTCCTTCATGGATGATATTCTGATTTCCAGTGACAGCTTGGATGACCATTTGCAATCCTTGGAGAGAGTGTTTAATAGACTCAAGGAAGCAGGGCTTACCGCTCGTCCAACCAAGTGCATGATTGGTTACCAGACTCTGGAATTTCTAGGTCACACCATCACTCCAGGACACATTGTCCCAGAAGAGAAGAACCTGGAGAAAATCAGAAATGCCCCAAGGCCAAAAACGAAGAAGGACGTGCGATCTTTTCTCTCGTTGTGTGGATTCTACCCGAAATTTATCCCACATTTCACTGAACTGGGAGCTCCATTGACGGAAACCTTGAAAAAGGGATTCCCGGACCAAATCATTTGGACACCAGAATGTGAGACTGCCTATAGTCAGTTAAACGAGGCCTTGGTCAGCAAACCTGTATTACAGCTCCCGAACCTTTCCAAACCATTTGTGTTGAGAACTGATGCAAGTGGGATTGGGATTGGGGCAGCTTGGTTACAGGAAGGGAAAGACGATGCTTCGGTTTTGAAACCTGTGGCATACGCAAGCAAGAAGCTACTCCAGGCTGAGAGGAATTATTCGACCGTCGAGAGAGAGTGCTTGTCTCTCGTATGGGCCGTGCAAAAATTCCAGCCCTATTTGTATGGAGTTAAGTTTCGGGTCCAGTCAGATCATCAGCCCCTGATGTTCCTGGCTACTTCTCAGAAGCTCAACGCCCGTTTGATGCGGTGGTCGTTGTTACTTCACCCCTACAATTTCACAGTGGAGTATATTCCTAGGAAGGAAAATGTTGGAGCGGACTTCTTATCAAGACACCCAGCTCCTGAAGAAGAGGAATGAATCATCTGGATTGAATTCACAGTGGAGAAGAGTGAGATGGACTACTCTCTTAAGAGGGGGCCTATGTCATGATTTCACTGTGTATCAACCAGATAATGACAATACAGACGGTCATATTCATGGCCTGTGTGCAAAGCTACATTTGTTTTTTAACCGGAACAGAAAAACAATAAAGTCGGAATGCACAGCTGCAGTTGTTTACCAGTTAGATCAAGGACACCGTTAACCTTGGGAAGTCGCCAACATCAAACAGGAAAATCGTCTTTGACAGTCCCCACAAGAGGGAAAATTGTAGGCATATGTTGAAAAAAGGGGGAGGCGACTTGTGCATGGATTGTCCAAAGGGGGAGATAATCTACTCTTGTGACATTGATGAAACCCAAGGGAGAGAATTTATTCAGAAATGGATAATCTGCCCTTGAACCACTTTTGTTAACATCAAAAGAACGTCACGTGGCCACTCAAGGCTGTTGGGTAAAAACATGCTTTGTTTACAAGTAGTGTAACTCTGAGGATTGACTTGCACGGACGTGTTTGTCACTGCAGTGGATTTAAAAAATATCTACCGTGTGCGGAAATTAATTAGATTTAATTGTACACGTGCCTGTTATGGCAAAATGTAGATGTGATTTCGAAGACACTGCTGTGTTGCATAAGGTAAACATATGGTGTAATTAGGCCTAGTTAATATAAGCAGTAGCCTCGGTAAAACTAGCTAGAGTAATGAATAGAAATAGCTCTGCTAGTGAGAATTGTGTAGTGGGGTGATATTGGGGAAGATTGGGGATGGGGAGAATGTACAATGATGGGATCTCCAGTGAGGTCTGCTGGGGGTCTACACTTTACATTTTGCTCTGTCCTGATCTTAACCCACTGCAGACAGGTGTGAAGAAATCCTATGCCCATGACAGAGTTGGTTCACTGTCATGTATCTGAGTGAGGCGAACACCCCCCCCCCCCCCAATGGAGGTCAGGGACAGTTGCTATCACCAAACGTGTTGTTCTCTCGTTGACAGGTTCCTTTAGGTCACTCAAGTCACTGAGAATGGAGACCTTGGTGCAGGCAGTTGGTCAACATCTTTTGCACTTAGCCCATGATAAAAAGGGTTTACGGGAACAAGCATAAGAGGGATTATCAAACGTCACACATTAACAGAATACAAGAAATTGTTTTCTCCGCACCATTTTGGAGGAAGACCAATCGTCAAATTAATGTTTCAAACATCACTTGGGAACAGAATAGTAGAAAGTGAATTTCTTTTACACCACCTGGGAAAAGACCAGTGGGCAGTATGTTTTACACGACAGGTGAACAAACAAAGAGATACAGTTATTCCCCATCACATGGGAATAAATCAGTATAAACTGATTAGGAAGTTAGTATAACAATGGTCTTGTGAACAGTAGACACTTGAGACAGGAAGTACATTTATTTCAAAGAACAGTATGTTCGTGTCCTCACTAGACAAGGGTGTTATAAGTATAAGAACAAATTAGACATATACTAACTGTGTGATCCAGACAGGATTTAGGGTCGGACTGTGACTAGTTCTTTTGAGTGATCAAACAGCCACCGGTGGAAATCTACATTTAGCAGGATGGACACATACCTGGGTGAGGTCATCGTGGAATGAATGAGGATATGGTGTGATCCTTTCTGTGATGATAGGGCTGGGCTCTTCAGCTACCTGGTCTATGTCCGCACCCAATAGAAATATTCGACACACATTCTACACTTTACACACACACACACCTCTCACACCTATACTCTTGGTTTAATAAATTATTTTGTATCTATTTGTTAAAGCTTGAGTTGTGGAGTATGTTATGTTGGGGAAAAGTGAGAGGGGGCATGATACAAGGGTGAGTGAGAGTAAGAAAGAGGTGTTTGCAGACCGACGGAGTTTTGTGGACGGAGTCTGGTGGTTTCTCTAGGACAATAATATTGGGGTAATAAAAATGTAGTGTTGATTCCCCACACTCCAGGGACAACACGAAAGTAAGTAAGGAAGACTTACGACAGTTGGTAACCTACTTGCATGACCAAACCATTTGACTTGCTGCCTTCTAATAAAATCTAGTGTAGCTATAACCCCCACTTTAGTCCTGATTTCTTTATTTCTGATCTTATCTCTTCTTGATGCATTGAGTATTTTCTCAGGAATCTCATTTCTGTTGTTGTGATTTTTCTTTTCTCTTTTTCTGTCATTGTCCAGGTTTGACATTGGTTACACAGAGTTGGTAGGAAGATTGTGCTGTAAAGTGCTTTCTTAGTAGTTATTGATACATGTTTGATCTTTAGATTGGGGCCATTTGTCCAATGAGTTAGTTTGCCTTATTGCATCTATTTTCGATCTCGTCTACTGATTTGCCATTTGATGATATTATACTTCCTAGGTACGTGAAACTCTTTACTTGTTTCAAGAGATGTTCATTTAGGTGAATCGTTGTTGCTTTTTCTTCTTTAGTTATAGTCAGTGCCTCTGTTTTAATTGTGCTAATTTTCATGTTCGTTTCCCTACACGTTTCGTTTAAACTATTCATGTGGTCTTGTAATTCAGCTTCTGATTTTTCTATTAGTGCATGGTCGTCCA
This sequence comes from Cepaea nemoralis, assembly GCA_014155875.1. Lineage (NCBI taxonomy): Eukaryota > Metazoa > Mollusca > Gastropoda > Stylommatophora > Helicidae > Cepaea > Cepaea nemoralis. The sequence continues at coordinate 256,965 of JACEFZ010021431.1, forward strand.
CAAATAGGAGTTCTCTAATGGTCAGATTTGCAGATGGTTCTTCTTCTGTGTTCTCGTCATGCGGTTTTCTTGTGGTCTCTGTTTGACTGGTTTCTTTACTTATGTTGTCTATATATGTTATAAACAAGAGAGGAGACAGGACACAACCTTGTCGTACTCCGGATCTTATGGTGAAGGGTTTTGAGTGTCCTCCAGTTGCTCTCACTATGCATTCACTGTTGTTGTATAATCTTAAACATAGGTTCATTAGATGTGTACTCACTCCATATTGTTTAAGAATTTCCCACAATTTGTTTCTATTTACTATATCAAATGCCTTTTCTTGGTCGACAAACGCTAAGTAGAGTGTTTTATTGAATTCGATTGACTTTTTTATAGGTTGTCTAAGAGCAAAAATGGCATCTGTGCATCCTTTGTTTTTCCTCCTAGTTGTGTTTAGCTTAGCTCGGGTTCTATACTAACTCTTAATCTTTTTTCAAGTATTTTGCAAAATATTTTTCCAGTATGGCTCAACAGTGAAATGCCTCTGTATTGTGTGCAGTCCATTTTGCTTTTCCAAATTGGGATAATTATGGCGTTTCCATAGTCTCGTGGTGTTTGTTGTTCTACCCAAATATGATTTAATAGTCTATGTAGCCATGCTATTCCTACTTCTCTTGCTGCTTTAATTAGTTCATTTGGTATTTCATCTTGTCCTGGTGATTTGTTCAATGGGGCTAATCTGGTAGCTTCTATAATTTCTTCTTTCAGTATGTCTGGTTCTAGTTCTTCGATGGCATCTGTGTCTGTTTCTTGAATTCCTGTGACATCTGATGGGATGTTGAGAAGTTGTTCGAAGTACTGTTTCCATCTTATTAGGATTTGTTTTTGTTCACTTATTGGTTATCCATTTTTGCTGTTACTTATTTCAGTTGGGTCAAAAGATTCTCCTCTGGTTCTCATTGCACTTATCTTTTTATAGAAGTTTCTAGTTGCCTCCTTGTAGTTTTTACTTAGAGTTTCTTCATACTCATCCAAGTCTCTTTGTTTCTCTCTCTTTACTATTCTATTCACATGTCTTCTCGCTATTCTATATTCTATGTAATCGCATTCCTGTTTGCTTTTCGACCACTTTTTATATTTTTCCTTTTTGTCTTTTACAGCTTTCTTTGCTTCTGCGTTCCACCAACTTATTTTCTTTATTCGTGTTTTGCGTTTTTTCGTGGTTCCACATGCTATCTTTGCAGTATTTAAAATGTTTGATTTGAACATCTCCCATTCTTCCTCCACTGTCTTTCTTTCTATAGGTAATTTTACACAGATTTCAGTTAGCTCTTTTTCATAATTTTCACTCACCGCCTCGTCTTTGAGGTTTTTCAAGTTTACTGATTCGCATGACATGCATTTTCCTGGTCTTTGCCTTCTTCTCCTGATGATTCTTATTGTGGCATCGACTGCTTTGTGGTCTGTGTTTATACCTAAGTTGGGCACTGCCCTTGCATCTAATATATTTCTTTTTCTGTTATTTCTTGTTAATATAAAATCAGTTTGGCTTTTAGTATCTAGATTGTTCCATTTATACCAGGTGTATATTTGTGAGTCTTTGTGTTTATAGAATGTATTTGTTATATAGAGGTCGTGCTGGCTGCATAGCTCTATCAGTCTACTTCCGTTATCATTTCTTTCATTATGTTGGTCTCCAAATGCTCCAAGATATTTTTTTTTAATGCCCGGTCTGTTGTGTCTTAGTCTTGTATTGAAGTCTCCCATAACTATGATGTCCTGCTAATCTATTTTATTTAGGCACGTCATGTATGTCTTCGTAGAAGTCCTAGCATTCTTGCGCATTATTGTTTGTATTACATGGTGCGTGTATTTGTACATATGTTGTAATTGTTTGTTCTTTTATTCTCACTGTTATTATTCTTTCTGATATATATTTTATTTCTAGTATTCCTCTAGCTAGCCGTGGTTCAATGACTATCCCCACACCGTGTCTTGCCCTTTCTTGCTGTTGCACTCTAGAGTAGACAAACGTGTAATTGTGGTGGATCTCCTTGCATCCTTCCCCCTTTATTCTGGTGTCCGCTATTCCCATCAGTCCAATTTTCCTCTCTTCCATTGTTTCTATAAGTTCTTCTTTACTATTAAAACCGCAGACGTTCATTGTGCCTATTTTTTTTAATCGCTGATCTAACTCGTAGTTCATTAATATTGCCGGGACCATATCCATTTGGGTCAGTCCGTTTATAATTCTTATTTTTTCTACGAGCAGTATGAAGATCTCCAGCCGGCTTGCTAGGCCAGTCGCAGGTTTAGGACAAAAATCTGACCATAGGGAGTCCATCCCCTATGGCGAGTCATATCCCCGTTAGCCCATGACCTCGCGGTCATGGTTTAAAATTCCCACGGACTCTGCTATTCCCTCCGTCCATCATTTACGTGGTCGGCCTCTTCCCCTGCTTCCCTCTGGTCTGTACATCATTGCTTGTTATGGTATGCTGTTAGCTGGTAATCTATTTGCATGGCCAAACCAATTGAATTGCTGCCTTCTAATAAAATCTAGTGCAGCTATAACTCCCACTTTAGTCCTTATTTCTTCATTTCTGATCTTATCTCTTCTTGATACATTGAGTATTCTTCTCAGGAATCTCATTTCTGTTGTTGTAATATTTCTTATCCCCTTTTCTGTTTTTGTCCAGGTTTGGCACTGGTAGCATAGAGTTGGTAGGAAAACTATGGTTGTAAAGTGCTTTCTTAGTAACTATTGATACATGTTTGTTCTTTAGTATTGGTGCCATTTGTCCAGTGAGTTGGTTTGCCTTATTGCAGCTATTTTCGATCTTGTCTTCTGATTTCCCATTTCATGATATTATAGTTTCAATGTACTTGAAACTATTTGCTTGTGTCAGGGGATGTTCGTTTAGGTGAATTGTTGTTGTTTTTTCTTCTTTAGTTATAGTCATTACCTGTGTTTTGTTTGTGCTAATTTTCATGTTATGTTACCTACACATTTTGTTTAGTCTAATCATGTAGTCTTGTAATTCAGCTTCTGATTTTGCTATTAGTGCTTGGTCGTCCGGAAACACGAATTCTCTAATGGTGTAATTTGCAGATTGTTCTTCTTCTGTGTTCCGTCATGCGGTGTTCTTGCTGTCTCTGTCTGGCTGTTTTTTTTTAACATATGGTGTCTATATAGGTTTTGAACAAGAGAGGAGATAGGATATAACCTTGTAGTTCTCCGGATCGTATGCTAGAGAGATTAACAACGAATTAAACATGAGAATTGTCAAATAGAGGGCCTGAAAATGTGAATATACAGAAGAATATGTCGTATTTCATGGAAAGAAAAACAATCAAATACATAAGTTCTAGAAAAACTGGGAATGAAGAGAGTTGATGAAAGAAGTAAAAAAAGAATGCAAGTGAAATATTTTGGCCACTTTAAAAGACACGATACTCTTATAAAAACATACTGGAGGGCAAGGTTGAGGGCAAGCGAGCAAGAGGCAGATAACGATACAAGTGGGAATATAACAACAAGAGACTGACGAACATCAGCTTGGCAGAATGTATAGTCAAGAGACAGGCAGTGATGGAGATCCATTGGAGCCAACCTTCATTGTGGAGACGGTACCTGATTGATTACTTGATTATTTTACACAGTGAGCACTTAGGATTTGTATTAAATTGTTAGAGAAACATACATTAATGCAATCATCAAGAACAAAGAACTATTGCAATGAATTTTCCATGTACATGGGGACATTCTTAAAAAGATGAAACAAAATACATCTATCTTGGAACAGCCATAAGATGTGACGGAAGGCGTCTTGTAGAGATTTAAAAAAAAACAACCGACATTGCAAAATTAATTCTTTGCAAGATGGAAAATTAAAGGAACCAATAATGTGTTTTCAATTTCAGTGAGAAATTTACAATTAAAAAGTTAAGAAAATTACGGAGAAACTATAATACTGTATGCATACGAAACACGGAACAAAGCAGCCAATCCGAGAAACATCTAATGACAGTGGAAATTGGGTTTCTTTGGAAAATATTAAGAATGCATGGATAGACAGCCCCACAAGAGACAAAAGAATACCGTAAATTGATCATATAAATTAGACATAGACAGTCAACATGTTTTGTGTACATTCCAAAGAAAAATGAACTAGAACAATGTGTGATAATATGCAAATGTGACGAGAGCGGAGCAAGGGGAAGATACAGATATAAAACCCGTGGCATATTCGGGGCAAGAACATAGATTTGATCAAAGACTAGTGTGATCGTAAGACACCGAACGATATTTCAGATGGTGATGACGACGATGATGATGGTGGTGATGATGATGGTGGTGGTGATGCTAATGTTTCAGAGGCTAGAGCGATGGTGGGGACATGCTGTTTGCATTGCTGATAGGCTGTTGTATTTCGCGCAACGATTAGGTGGACATTAACGTGTAGCCAGGGAAGTTTATTGTAAGACAGATTTCTGAAATTGGATGCAATGGTCTTTAGTTCACTAGAATTCCGAATAAATCTTATAATTATCGGAGTGAGGAAGATATCAAAGTAGATATATCTTGACTGCAGCAGAATAACAATATATACTGAAACAAAAATGTACTTCCATTACATTTATTGTGTGTTAATTTCATATTAATTGGCTAATATCATGATTGTTTTGTTCTGGGGAAAGGTTGTGACTACCGAAATGTCATTGCCAAGACTCAGTTTAGGATTCATGGCTCAGTTCAGGAGTTAAACTATATTCACGCACTATAGCATGGAAAGTGACTCAGTTGTGAGCGCTGTTCACTCGACGTTGAACACGCCGTCAGTTGCTGGGCAGGGAACAAGTGACTCCTTGAAGCTTCATTCAGGAATCGACCGAGGTCCGTGGTGGACAGGTCAGAAGACGAATAATGGCTATGGCAGTATTCACCCTGCCGCCATCTGTAGTTTGAGTTTAATTGTATGTGTTTTAATGCAAAGTGATAATATTCAGTATTTTAAGAAAAAACAATACTTCGTGATGATGTGAACTTGTTAAATGCGCAACGGGGAGATTACATAAATGAACTACGCCGGTCTTCTGTTGTGATTTGAGTTCATAGATGTGTCATTGTGCTAACCGATAATATTATCAGGTGGCTTAGTCCACGTATGACAATACCTAATCTGTTCAACGACCCACTATGAATTAAGCTGGGCAATGTGAGGAGGCATGACCTAATGCAGCTGTCTGGGTCCTGATATCGTAATAGAGGAACCCGCCAGCATGGGGACACTGTGCCAAAGTACTCAGGCCAAGTGGAACACGTTGTGATATAGCAATGGCCCAGCTCAATAAACCAAGTCAAGTCAACTAACAATATTACTACCAACGACATAGCCAATGTTTCGGCTAAGTTAAACGACATAGTATTCTTTTAAAAACCACACTGGAGGGTAAGGTTGAAGGCAAGCGAGCAAGAGGTAGACAACGATACAAGTGGGAAGATAACATAAAAGGGATGGACGAATAGAGCAATATATAGAATGAACTAGGGCGAGAGACAGTGTTTTAGATCCATTACAGCCAGCCTTCATTATGGTGACGGCACCTGATTGATTGAATGCCTTTGAGCTAGGCTCACCACAACACTATTTAAGTGCCGTTCATTCATGACAAGAAGCTCAGGAAGCGAACACCAACAACGTATCGCAAGCACAAGATGACAGAAAGCAACACATATGCCCCAAATATAACGGAAGGGGTCTCAAAGTGTTTTATCTTCAAGCAGCTAGCGAACAATGACAAGAATTGCAAATACAGGCCGATTCCAGCCAAATGAAGAACAGGAAGCAGTAGCAGACTCATAGAGTACTCATTATAAATTATGCTGTATGCATGAGTGATATTCATGAACAATCGGCGTAAAGTAGCCGGTATGTTTCAACTGCACGTTTTACTAATAGCTAAAAAAACAAACGAACCAGGAACAAATATTCAGTGAAGAACAAAGAAACGAAACAGAGGAAAATGTGAACAATATTGTGCAATTAATGCAGTAAACAATTTAATTGTTTATGTACCAAACAGCTGTTACTTTAACTCTCTCTCTCTCTCTCTCTCTCTCTCTCTCTCTCTCTCTCTCTCTCTCTCTCTCTCTCTCTCTCTCTCTTTCTGTCTCTCTCTCTTTCTTTCTCCCTCTATCTGTATATATATATATATATATATATATATATATATATATATATATATATATATATATATATATATATATATATATATATATATAAGCAGAAATTACCCAATGATAAGAAAGTGTTTAACATAAGGCTATTTACAGGTAGCACATGATAAAGTATAGTACTTCACTGATGAGAGTCGCAATAGCTTAGTAATTAAACACCTGGCTGTCGGCCGGTGGCTGTTGATTCGATCCTCAATTTTTACAATTGATCAGAGCTCCAAGATCAACGCAGCCTGAACTGGACATCAGGACCTGTCTTGGGAAGTATCGGCGGCCGGCGTGTTGGGGATACCATCATAAACCTAGTGCCAATTGGTCTGCGAAAATGTTGGCTTAGCAACAAACCCCAATGCTCCTAGGGCGGGTAAAATGGAGCTTTACTTTCGTACAACTAGCCTGTTACAGTCTTAGATCTCTAGGGGATCTGAACTCGGGCTCACACAGGCAACAAACTCCGTTAGATACAACATAGCAACATTTATTTACATAATATATACAGTGCGCTGGCGAAGTGGGTTTTGACAAGCCCGCACTTGACAAGTTGCGTATCACAGAGGTTATACATCACACATGATTATAACAAACAATTCTAGGCAACTATCTAGCATATGTCTACGGCCCTTAAATACACATGGGTCTGAACTATCAAGTCCCCCTAAGGTAAGCCCTGTTGCTTCTCCGATGTCCAGTCTGTCTCTGCCCGACACGGGTGGTAACTCTATCCGAGTTTCTCGTGGACCCCGTAATCGGCGGGCCACATCAGTGTCCACGGGACAGTGGACACACTGACCAGTCCTTCGAGAAGGCTCTGGATTCTTCAAGCCTTCGAGTGACTCACTTCTTTCCCTTGAGCGGGAGTTTTAGCCCTTCGCCACTATCTCTTACTTTATGTTGGTTACCGCCCCTATGTGAGGCTGTGACAGGAGTCCCCCTCTCCCCCTGATTTGATGGGTTATTATAAGGTAATTAGTTTTGTACTAATTCTGTCACAGAATCACATAAAGTCGGTGTTTGTAGTTTGGTGGATAGTAACTTGGCAATCTACATATCTGCATCAACACTCATGTATTCTCCCATACACCACTTCACGATGATTTGCTGAAGAGGTCTCTCTCTTCTGTGTCCTTAAAAATGCTTATCTGACCGAAGTTACGTGACGTTTCCTAGTTGTTTTTACAACCCGTCCTTCTCAAGTATCCCACTGATACCAAGATAATTAAACTCTGTGTAAGAGAGTATTAACAAGACAAAAGTCTTGGCTAATTAAGTGCACCTGCAAATCTTGTCCTGTGTGTGCATTTCAATACACTTTTACTTTCGTATGTTGTATAATGCTGAATATGTAGTTACGCTGTTGTTTTATCCCCTCTGACTACCTGTGTCCCTGTTGGCTTGTTAGTGTATTGACTAATATGTTGCTGCTTCTAATAAAGTGACTGTATTTTAATTGTTAGTGTTCAGTTTTTAGTTTTGTATAAAGTGTGTGCTCAATGTGTGGTTTATCTCCAAGCGTCACGAGTTGGGATATCCTTTGTCATGAATTACCCCAATGTGTGTAATGCATGATCGGGCATTCCAAGCAGTGGCGCTTAGATGTAGTGTCTTAAATACTAAACATGTATCAACAATTTAGACAGGTAATACATTTTACATGAAAGACGCAGACAAATTAAAATAAATACGTTTTGCGTACAATTTGTCCGCTCAGTATATCGCTCTCTCATTTAATTCATTCACCCTGTCATTCATACATCTTTCATACAATATAGTATTTCGTTAAAATATCTAAGTAAAGTTGAGGTAAGTGTTATTGCCCTTAGAAAAACGGGTTAGGCGATATGTTCCCTTTAAGGTAATAAGTACTTTTTGTACGAGTACTCAAAAAATGGTTCATAACTTAAATAGAGAAAATTGCATAGGAAGAATATTTCGCCTATGAGTGGAAATACCTGTAATATTATGGTAGAAAATCTACAAGTTATAGGTTGACATATTTTATATACATAATTCAACACAAGTATAATACATATTAAATACTACTAAATTAATTAACTAATTAACTAAATCCAACGATGATGTGTGCGTTGTCCTCCTGTTGTCCGCGTGTCATGCCATGAATGTTAACGGATAATATGGCTGTCTCTTGAATGTTGTAATCGACGTAGTTCTATTCTGGCTGTTTGCACAGTTTCTTAGCAACAGCAAGTATGCAATGTTCTTAATGTCGAGTATAAAGTGTTCTTAATGCTTTCATGATCACTGTCAGTTCACTGGTTGAAATCATTTCACAGATATTATCTATCGCTCGGATTGTTTCTAGAGCTTTGGTAATTGGTAGTATAAGGTTCTAAAAGTTTCAAGTTCGTGGGTGTTATACGTAACCTATTCACTGGGGTGTTATTACTTCTAAATGAAAGTTCTCTAGCAGGTGTAGAGTTACACTGTTCTATGCCACAGAATAAAATATCACAGCTTCTTGTATGGCGAATTATTAATGTGCCTAATGTTATTCTGCTGGCGCATTCGTTTGTCGCGATAAAATATCAGCAATAATGTTGTCAGTGCCTCTGATATGGCGGATTTCGAAGTCGAAATCTTGAAGAAGAAGACACCATCTTTGTAAACGATGGTTTTTTTGGAACACCTTGCTTAAGTACCAACAATGGCGAGTTATCGGTTAGCACAACAAAATGGGAACCTAAGAGGAACTTAGATAATCGGCGCATACAAAATAGTAGACTTAATGCCTCCAATTCCACCGTGGAATAATGGATCTCTGCCTTGTTCAGCTTCCGGCTTACGTAGAGTATTGGATGTCTCACTCCTTGCACTTCTTGCATCAGGCAACCTCCAATTGCGATAGCACTCGAATCTGTGGTCAAAATAAAGGGTATATCTATGTTTGGTAATCTTAATACTGGTGGGTTAGAAAAAATGGATTTCAATCTGCACATTGCATCCTCTAAGCGGGTACTTTTACAAAATTTTTCTGGATGATCTTTTGTCAACAGATTAGAAAAAACTGATGTGAGTTCTGCCCAGTTTGGTATAAACTTGGCATAATAGTTTATGAGACCTAGTAAGCTTCTAACTTGTTTCTTTGTAGTTAGGAACTTCTAGGTTGAGAATTTTCGATACAATTTTATCATCTGTCAACAGTTTGCCTTCGGAAATCCTATGACCAAGGAAGTCTATCTGTTTATAGCCTATTTCAACCTTGGAAGGTTTGATAGTAAGTCCAAAAAGAAAGATTTGGTTAAAGACTTGTTGGAGTGTAAGTAAGTGAGAAGTCATATTAGAAGAATGAATGCATATATCATCAATATAAGATTGCACGTCCTTAATGCCGTGCAATAACAATCTAGTTAACCTAACAAATGTGGCGGGAGCGTTCTTGAGACCAAATGGAAGATATCTCCATTCGTACAACCCAAGAGGTGTAGCGAATGCTGTTATATGTCTTGAAGAAGGGTGTAGTGGCACTTGCCAGTAACCTTTCGCTAAATCAACCTTAGAAAATAAGGATGATTGAGACATATTCAAAATGAGGTCTTCACAGCTGTTCATTGGCTCTGCGTCTGTTGTGGTTATCGTATTTAACCTTCTATAATCTATGCACAAACGAATCGTTTGGTCCTTCTTTTTCACCAGGACAATTGGCGAAGAATACTGGGACATAGATTTCTGTATTATTCTATTTTTCTCTAAATCCAAAATTTCTTTGTCTAAATTTGCTCTATAATGCAACGGAATAGAATATGGTCTACATTTGATCGGTGTCAGATCTGTCAACACAATTGAATGTGTTATTTTGTCAGTCCGTCCAGGTTTGTTTGAGAAGATAGTTTTATAGTCGTTAAGGAGAGACAAAATGTCTTGTCGCTGCCGTTGTGTCAAAGTGTCAGAGATTTGTATGTCCTTCATACTACTGTCGTCATTCATAATTGGTACTGGAATTTCCGTATTGTCTACGTCCGTCTGATTTATTACTGATGCTACTGTTTGTAAATTGTCTTCAATGTCATTGTCGTCGTCGTCGAGACTAATAGTTGTCAATGTGTCGTCAAATTGGTCGTCGTTGTCGTCATCCCATATTGTCGGTACTGTAAATATGTTTTCGTCGTCTTCGTTGTCGCAAGAATGAGTCGTTAACGATGCTTCGTTTGTCGAGGTGTCATTCAGTTGGGTAATTGTCGTTTCGTTTCTGTTATCTGTCATCTGCGTCTGCTTATTCGTGTCACTGTCATTTCTAGAATAGTATGGTTTTAACATATTTACATGGAATATTTTCAACTTTCCATTCAAAGAAATTTCGTAGTCAACTTCCGAAATTCTTCTCACAATTTTAAATGGTCCCTGCCAAGAGGTTGATAGTAAATCTCTCTTGTCAGGTAGCAATAGTAAAATATCCTGATCTGGTTGTAATACAATCGTTTTTGTTGTTCTATCACATTGGTTGGTGGTAGTGTTAGGTAATATGATTTCTAGGGACTCCTGAAGTTGGTCGGTGTGGGTTTTGTGTGTTGTCTGTCGTGTTATTGCATTAGTCTGTTGTGTGTGTTGTTGCACATCTACAGGCTTGGTAATTTGTGGATCGATGGCATCCTCAGTTCGAGGTTTTAAGTTGGTGGTATCACTGACAGATTCAACCGCCCCTGCATTATGCACCTCGGTGAATTCATTTTGAATTACGTCATTGGTTGTCTCCCTTGTGCTTTTGGCAGTTTGAGACAAGCACGCGTGGTGTTTCCCTTTAGAATCGCTGTTTGGGTTCTGGATACAGTTTTTCTGCTCCCAATCTCTGATTTCCTTTTCAGAGCAAGATCTTATGTTGGGAAGATTCCCAAGGATAATCTCAGCGACAGGATTTTCTAGTACTGCGCACAATACTAGTCCTGATATAAACGGTGTGCGAATTTCGACAAGTGCTAGGGGGTATCTTTCGATCGTGCCTGCGAATGTGCGACAAGTTACGTATTTGTGTGTGTAGTCTTTGTCGTTCACTAATGTTTTCTTAATTCCACAAAGAGTTGCGCCGGAATCGCGTATTAATGTGCACTTTTTGTTATTTACAAAACCTGTTGTGAAATTTAATTTGCCTGTTGATGATAAGGCTGCGTTGGCCATTTCGTTAGAAACTGGGATTGTGTGGCCGCATAACAACGTTGTATCAAGCTGAAATTTTCTACAGGTGTTACATTTGTTATCTGTAATGGTGTTAATGATTTGCACTGCATTCCCTAGCTCACTCAAACTTTCATTCTGGTTGTCACATTCGTTCAGTTGTTCAATCTCTTCCTCTGAGGAAGTGTCAATTAGTGCGGCATTGGCCTGCTTCATTATCTTTCGCCCTTCACAAAATCGTGAATAATGTCCATAGCTGGAACAAACAAAAAACATTTGACCGCTCTCTGATACGCATTTCTCTTGTTCTTTTGTTTCTCCACCTATCATTTGGAGATGATGCGGATAATTCGGTGATTTGTCACACATCGCGTACTCTTCGTGTGTCAGAAGACAATACTGGCACTTGACTGGTTTTGTAAACTTCGAGCGTTGTTTGAACTTATTTTCAGTTGGTTTTGAGTATCTAGTGTTTGTAACTGCCGCTGTTTCATTTTGGCTCATGTTTAACTGGAAAATATCGCGGTTCGCTGTAAAAAATGCGCTCCCCTTGGCTTCTACCTCTTGGATAGTTTTACAATCCATTTGTTTCAAAAATTTAGAAAAAGGTGTTGGAATTGTATTAATAATTTTGTCAATTATAATGAGTTCTTTCAGTTTGTCATGGTTGTTATTTGTTTTTGCTGAGGTTATCCACTTTGTACATATATCTTGAACTGTAGACACGTAGTCTATGAAGGTTTGATTAGGTTGTGGGGCTAATTTTGCGAACTGTTGTTGATAGCCTGCTGTATCTAGTGAGAAATGTTGAAGTATTCTTTGCTTTAAATAATCATAATCTTTCCTCATATCTTGTGGAACTTGTCTCTATTACTTTTAAGGGCTCCAGTGCTAAATTTCTCATCAAAATAAATGACCAGTCGACTTTTGCGACCTTATGGTAGGTCATTAAACACTCAAAGTTTTCTAAGTATGCGCTGATAGAATCTCCTGAGCAGAATGCTTTAACGAGGCCTTTATATTTGTTGTATTTTTGTTCCTCTTCCTTACTTTTCATTTTGTTTACTGACATTTCTAAGGTTGGAGTCAATTTCCATTTGTTTTAGTCTTATTTGTGTCTCTGCATTTAACTGGGCTTGTTTGGCCGCGGCCTCAAGCTCCATTTGTTTCTCTTGAGCCTGCAGTTGCATTTTCTTTGTCTGCATTTCTTATCTTCTGCCTGCAATTGCATCTGCATCTTTTTCTCTTCCGCCTCAATTTGCATCTTCTTCTCTTCTCTTTCTGATTGCATCTTTTCTCTTCTCGTTCCATTGCTCTTTCTTCTCGTGCAATATTTTCTGAATGCGTCTTCTGTGCCCATTCTGACAGTTTCTCCTCTTTATATCCTAATCTAATACCTAACTCAATACATTGTTCTAACGTTGACATTTGTCTTTTAGTTGTTGTTAACTTTACTGAAATTAAATCCCTTAGAAAATAGTTAGGAGTAGAAAATTTAGTTATCTCCCTTAATGTTTACATGAGCAAATACACATGAAAAGTTTTGTTGGTTATGAGGTTATGAATATACATACAAATCAATGCATAAGCAACAATGTTACATGAATGGATGATGGTAAGTACCGCTTAGGGTTGCAATGAGCATGATATGAAACTCATCTTATTTTCCCTGAACTTGCGAATGTAGTCTTCTTCTCTCGCCACTGTTGGAGGATAGGATACGTACACCCGATAACTTCGCGGAACAATCTGCTGTTGGAATCAAAAAAAAATTAGTAACAGTCAACGTAAATGTCACAGTCATGTCCAATTTCATAATATGAACATCATTTGAAATGTTTCTGAAGAGGGACTAATACTAGTTCATTACTAGATAGCTGCAAAGTTTTTAACTTGTTCTGTATTAAACTTGATATAATTTAACTTATTTTTTTACTTGGCAACCAAGAGCTGTCTGAACGTAAAGCTTGTGCCAAAACCGGCTTGGCCCCCAAATAGCCTGTTACAGTCTTAGATCTCTAGGGGATCTGAACACGGGCTCACACAGGCAACAAACTCCGTTAGATACAACATAGCAACATTTATTTACATAATATATACAGTGCGCTGGCGAAGTGGGTTTTGACAAGCCCGCACTTGACAAGTTGCGTATCACAGAGGTTTACATCACACATGATTATAACAAACAATTCTAAGCAACTATCTAGCATATGTCTACGACCCTTAAATACACATGGGTCTGAACTATCAAGTCCCCCTAAGGTAAGCCCTGTTGCTTCTCCGATGTCCAGTCTGTCTCTGCCGTTTCCACACGTGTCGCAATCCGACACGGGTGGTAACTCTATCCGAGTTTCTCGTGGACCCCGTAATCGGCGGGCCACATCAGTGTCCACGGGACAGTGGACACACTGACCAGTCCTTCGAGAAGGCTCTGGATTCTTCAAGCCTTCGAGTGACTCACTTCTTTCCCTTGAGCGGGAGTTTTAGCCCTTCGCCACTATCTCTTACTTTATGTTGGTTACCGCCCCTATGTGAGGCTGTGACAGGAGTCCCCCTCTCCCCCCTGATTTGATGGGTTATTATAAGGTAATTAGTTTTGTACTAATTCTGTCACAGAATCACATAAAGTCGGTGTTTGTAGTTTGGTGGATAGTAACTTGGCAATCTACATATCTGCATCAACACTCATGTATTCTCCCATACACCACTTCACGATGATTTGCTGAAGAGGTCTCTCTCTTCTGTGTCCTTAAAAATGCTTATCTGACCGAAGTTACGTGACGTTTCCTAGTTGTTTTTACAACCCGTCCTTCTCAAGTATCCCACTGATACCAAGATAATTAAACTCTGTGTAAGAGAGTATTAACAAGACAGAAGTCTTGGCTAATTAAGTGCACCTACAAATCTTGTCCTGTGTGTGCATTTCAATACACTTTTACTTTCGTATGTTGTATAATGCTGAATATGTAGTTACGCTGTTGTTTTATCCCCTCTGACTACCTGTGTCCCTGTTGGCTTGTTAGTGTATTGACTAATATGTTGCTGCTTCTAATAAAGTGACTGTATTTTAATTGCTAGTGTTCAGTTTTGAGTTTTGTATAAAGTGTGTGCTCAATGTGTGGTTTATCTCCAAGCGTCACGAGTTGGGATATCCTTTGTCATGAATTACCCCAATGTGTGTAATGCATGATCGGGCATTCCAAAGCAGTGGCGCTTAGATGTAGTGTCTTAAATACTAAACATGTATTAACAATTTAGACAGGTAATACATTCTACATGAAAGACGCAGACAAATTAAAATAAATACGTTTTGCGTACAATTTGTCCGCTCAGTATATCGCTCTCTCATTTAATTCATTCACCCTGTCATTCATACATCTTTCATACAATATAGTATTTCGTTAAAATATCTAAGTAAAGTTGATGTAAGTGTTATTGCCCTTAGAAAAACGGGTTAGGCGATATGTTCCCTTTAAGGTAATAAGTACTTTTTGTACGAGTACTCGAAAAAATGGTTATAACTTAAATAGAGAAAATTGCATAGGAAGAATATTTCGCCTATGAGTGGAAATACCTGTAATATTATGGTAGAAAATCTACAAGTTATAGGTTGACATATTTTATATACATAATTCAACACAAGTATTATACATATTAAATACTACTAAATTAATTAACTAACTAACTAAATCCAACGACGATGTGTGCGTTGTCCTCCTGTTGTCCGCGTGTCATGCCATAAATGTTAACGAGTAATATGGCTGTCTCTTGAATGTTGTAATCGACGTAGTTCTATTCTGGCTGTTTGCACAGTTTCTTAGCAACAGCAAGTATGCAATGTTCTTAATGTCGAGTATAAAGTGTTCTTAATGCTTTCATGATCACTGTCAGTTCACTGGTTGAAATCATTTCACAGATATTATCTATCGCTCGGATTGTTTCTAGGGCTTTGGTAATTGGTAGTATAAGGTTCTAAAAGTTTCAAGTTCGTGGGTGTTATACGTAACCTATTCACTGGGGTGTTATTACTTCTAAATGAAAGTTCTCTAGCAGGTGTAGAGTTACACTGTTCTATGCCACAGAATAAAATATCACAGCTTCTTGTATGGCGAATTATTAATGTGCCTAATGTTATTCTGCTGGCGCATTCGTTTGTCGCGATAAAATATCAGCAATAATGTTGTCAGTGCCTCTGATATGGCGGATTTCGAAGTCGAAATCTTGAAGAAGAAGACACCATCTTTGTAAACGATGGTTTTTTGGAACACCTTGCTTAAGTACCAACAATGGCGAGTTATCGGTTAGCACAACAAAATGGGAACCTAAGAGGAACTTAGATAATCGGCGCATACAAAATAGTAGACTTAATGCCTCCAATTCCACCGTGGAATAATGGATTTCTGCCTTGTTCAGCTTCCGGCTTACGTAGAGTATTGGATGTCTCACTCCTTGCACTTCTTGCATAAGGCATCCTCCAATTGCGATAGCACTCGAATCTGTGGTCAAAATAAAGGGTATATCTATGTTTGGTAATCTTAATACTGGTGGGTTAGAAAACATGGATTTCAATCTGCACATTGCATCCTCTAAGCGGGTACTTTTACAAAAATTTTCTGGATGATCTTTTGTCAACAGATTAGAAAAAACTGATGTGAGTTCTGCCCAGTTTGGTATAAACTTGGCATAATAGTTTATGAGACCTAATAAACTTCTAACTTGTTTCTTTGTAGTTGGAACTTCTAGGTTGAGAATTTTCGATACAATTTTATCATCTGTCAACAGTTTGCCTTCGGAAATCCTATGACCAAGGAAGTCTATCTGTTTATAGCCTATGTCAACCTTGGAAGGTTTGATAGTAAGTCCAAAAAGAAAGATTTGGCTAAAGACTTGTTGGAGTGTAAGTAAGTGAGAAGTCATATTAGAAGAATGAATGCATATATCATCAATATAAGATTGCACGTCCTTAATGCCGTGCAATAACAATCTAGTTAACCTGACAAATGTGGCGGGAGCGTTCTTGAGACCAAATGGAAGATATCTCCATTCGTACAACCCAAGAGGTGTAGCGAATGCTGTTATATGTCTTGATGAAGGGTGTAGTGGTACTTGCCAATAACCTTTCGCTAAATCAACCTTCGAAAATAGGGATGATTGAGACATATTCAAAATGAGGTCTTCACAGCTGTTCATTGGCTCTGCGTCTGTTGTGGTTATCGTATTTAACCTTCTATAATCTATGCACAAACGAATCGTTTGGTCCTTCTTTTTCACCAGGACAATTGGCGAAGAATACTGGGACATAGATTTCTGTATTATTCTATTTTTCTCTAAATCCAAAATTTCTTTGTCTAAATTTGCTCTATAATGCAACGGAATAGAATATTGTCTACATTTGATCGGTGTCAGATCTGTCAACAAAATTGAATGTGTTATTTTGTCAGTCCGTCCAGGTTTGTTTGAGAAGATAGTTTTATAGTCGTTAAGGAGAGACAAAATGTCTTGTCGCTGCAGTTGTGTCAAAGTGTCAGAGATTTGTATGTCCTTCATACTACTGTCGTCATTCATAATTGGTACTGGAATTTCCGTATTGTCTACATCCGTCTGATTTATTACTGATGCTACTGTTTGTAAATTGTCTTCAATGTCATTGTCGTCGTCGTCGAGACTAATAGTTGTCAATGTGTCGTCAAATTGGTCGTCGTTGTCGTCATCCCATATTGTCGGTACTGTAAATATGTTTTCGTCGTCTTCGTTGTCGCAAGAATGAGTCGTTAACGATGCTTCTTTTGTCGAGGTGTCATTCAGTTGGGTAATTGTCGTTTCGTTTCTGTTATCTGTCATCTGCGTCTGCTTATTCGTGTCACTGTCATTTCTAGAATAGTATGGTTTTAACATATTTACATGGAATATTTTCAACTTTCCATTCAAAGAAATTTCGTATTCAACTTCCGAAATTCTTCTCACAATTTTAAATGGTCCCTGTCAAGAGGTTGATAGTAAATCTCTCTTGTCAGGTAGCAATAGTAAAATATCCTGATCTGGTTGTAATACAATCGTTTTTGCACCTTTGTTGGCGGTAGTGTTAGGTAATATGATTTCTAGGGACTCCTGAAGTTGGTCGGTGTGGGTTTTGTGTGTTGTCTGTCGTGTTATTGCATTAGTCTGTTGTGTGTGTTGTTGCACATCTACAGGCTTGGTAATTTGTGGATCGATGGCATCCTCAGTTCGAGGTTTTAAGTTGGTGGTATCACTGACAAATTCAACCGCCCCTGCATTATGCACCTCGGTGAATTCATTTTGAATTACGTCATTGGTTGTCTCCCTTGTGCTTTTGGCAGTTTGAGACAAGCACGCGTGGTGTTTCCCTTTAGAATCGCTGTTTGGGTTCTGGATACAGTTTTTCTGCTCCCACTCTCTGATTTCCTTTTCAGAGCAAGATCTTATGTTGGAAAGATTCCAAGGATAATCTCAGCGACAGGATTTTCTAGTACTGCGCACAATACTAGTCCTGATATAAACGGTGTGCGAATTTCGACAAGTGCTAGGGGGTATCTTTCGATCGTGCCTGCGAATGTGCGACAAGTTACGTATTTATGTGTGTAGTCTTTGTCGTTCACTAATGTTTTCTTAATTCCACAAAGAGTTGCGCCGGAATCGCGTATTAATGTGCACTTTTTGTTATTTACAAAACCTGTTGTGAAATTTAATTTGCCTGTTGATGATAAGGCTGCGTTGGCCATTTCGTTAGAAACTGGGATTGTGTGGCCGCATAACAACGTTGTATCCAGCTGAAATTTTCTACAGGTGTTACATTTGTTATCTGTAATGGTGTTAATGATTTGCACTGCATTCCCTAGCTCACTCAAACTTTCATTCTGGTTGTCACATTCGTTCAGTTGTTCAATCTCTTCCTCTGAGGAAGTGTCAATTAGTGCGGCATTGGCCTGCTTCATTATCTTTCGCCCTTCACAAAATCGTGAATAATGTCCATAGCTGGAACAAAAAAAACATTTGACCGCTCTCTGATACGCATTTCTTTTGTTTCTCCACCATCATTTGGAGATGATGCGGATAATTCGGTGATTTGTCACACATCGCGTACTCTTCGTGTGTCAGATGACAATACTGGCACTTGACTAGTTTTGTAAACTTCGAGCGTTGTTTGAACTTATTTTCAGTTGGTTTTGAGTATCTAGTGTTTGTAACTGCCGCTGTTTCATTTTGGCTCATGTTTAACTGGAAAATATCGCGGTTCGCTGTAAAAAAATGCGCTCCCCTTGGCTTCTACCTCTTGGATAGTTTTACAATCCATTTGTTTCAAAAATTTAGAAAAAGGTGTTGGAATTGTATTAATAATTTTGTCAATTATAATGAGTTCTTTCAGTTTGTCATGGTTGTTATTTGTTTTTGCTGAGGTTATCCACTTTGTACATATATCTTGAACTGTAGACACGTAGTCTATGAAGGTTTGATTAGGTTGTGGGGCTAATTTTGCGAACTGTTGTTGATAGCCTGCTGTATCTAGTGAGAAATGTTGAAGTATTCTTTGCTTTAAATAATCATAATCTTTCCTCATATCCTGTGGAATTGTCTCTATTACTTTTAAGGGCTCCAGTGCTAAATTTCTCATCAAAATAAATGCCCAGTCGACTTTTGCGACCTTATGGTAGGTCATTAAACACTCAAAGTTTTCTAAGTATGCGCTGATAGAATCTCCTGAGCAGAATGCTTTAACAAGGCCTTTATATTTGTTGTATTTTTGTTCCTCTTCCTTACTTTTCATTTTGTTTACTGACATTTCTAGGTTGGAGTCAATTTCCATTTGTTTTAGTCTTATTTGTGTCTCTGCATTTAACTGGGCTTGTTTGGCCGCGGCCTCCAGCTCCATTTGTTTCTCTTGAGCCTGCAGTTGCATTTTCTTTTCTTCTGCCTGCATTTTCTTATCTTCTGCCTGCAATTGCATCTGCATCTTTTTCTCTTCCGCCTCAATTTGCATCTTCTTCTCTTCTCTTTCTGATTGCATCTTTTTATCTTCTCGTTCCATTGCACTTTCTTCTCGTGCAATATTTTCTGAATGCGTCTTCTGTGCCCATTCTGAAAGTTTATCCTCTTTATATCCTAATGTAATGCCTAACCCAATACATTGTTCTAACGTTGACATTTTGTCTTTTAGTTGTTGTTAACTTTACTGAAATTAAATCCCTTAGAAAATAGTTAAGGAGTAGAAAATTTAGTTATCTCCCTTAATGTTTACATGAGCAAATACACATGAAAAGTTTTGTTTGTTATGAGGTTATGAATATACATACAAATCAATGCAAAGCAACAATGTTACATGAATGGATGATGGTAAGTACCGCTTAGGGTTGCAATGAGCATGATATGAAACTCATCTTATTTTCCCTGAACTTGCGAATGTAGTCTTCTTCTCTCGCCACTGTTGGAGGATAGGATACATACACCCGATAATTCGCGGAAGAATCTGCTGTTGGAATCAAAAAAAAAATAGTAACAGTCAACGTAAATGTCACAGTCATGTCCAATTTCATAATATGAACATCATTTGAAATGTTCCTGAAGAGGGACTAATACTAGTTCATTACTAGATAGCTGCAGAGTTTTCTTTTTAAACTTGATATAATTTAACTTAATTTTTTTACTTGGCAACCAAGAGCTGTCTGAACGTAAAGCTTGTGCCAAAACCGGCTTGGCCCCCAAATAGCCTGTTACAGTCTTAGATCTCTAGGGGATCTGAACTCGGTCTCACACAGGCAACAAACTCCGTTAGATACAACATAGCAACATTTATTTACATAATATATACAGTGCGCTGGCGAAGTGGGTTTTGACAAGCCCGCACTTGACAAGTTGCGTATCACAGAGGTTATACATCACACACGATTATAACAAACAATTCTAGGCAACTATCTAGCATATGTCTACGGCCCTTAAATGCACATGGGTCAGAACTATCAAGTCCCCCTAAGGTAAGCCCTGTTGCTTCTCCGATGTCCAGTCTGTCTCTGCCGTTTCACACGTGTCGCAATCCGACACGGGTGGTAACTCTATCCGAGTTTCTCGTGGACCCCGTAATCGGCGGGCCACATCAGTGTCCACGGGACAGTGGACACACTGACCAGTCCTTCGAGAAGGCTCTGGATTCTTCAAGCCTTCGAGTGACTCACTTCTTTCCCTTGAGCGGGAGTTTTAGCCCTTCGCCACTATCTCTTACTTTATGTTGGTTACCGCCCCTATGTGAGGCTGTGACAGTGCCCAATGTGCCTTTTGGCCAGTAAAAGGATCTTGTACTTACGTTTATATAATAAGAAAACAGACAAACATATAGTGAATTGCTTGGTTCACAATACATTAAATTACATAGCCACAATATACTCCTCAAACTGTATGACATGCCTACCTAAATTATACCACATATATAATTTAACTATGCTACATATCTACCGAAATTATACAACATATCTATCTATACTATACTAAATTTCTTATTAAACATTACCATCCAAAGTTTTAAATTTTGTATGATCTCAGAGACATGTAACATGTAAAACTGGTGATATCAGTAACACTAAACACTGAAAGCCAGTCTCCCTGGTCTAGGAGTTACACGACTTTCTCTGTAATCCCGTATACTCTCGTGAGTAACGTGACGTGCGCGATAATTGGTAGAGGTTCTCTCCGCGTCGGTAACTTACGGGATATGTGAGCTGGTCGCTGAGAAAGCATTGGTGAGCATGCTATCATTAAAATAAAACAAATGCACAATGCACTCAAATATCAGCAATATATTCTTAGTTTTCTATTATTTGTAAATATTGTATATTTCCTACACACACGTATTCTTGTTGATCATTCTTCCGTATGTGGTTTACAATGAAACTTGAACGATGTGAACGAACAAATTAGACAGAACTTTGAGAAAGCTGAGATGCTTTTGTGAGACCATGTTGCGAACACCATGGACTGCTGTAAACAATTAACAACGAGTGTTGTTTGGAAGAGGTTTATGAAAGTAAAACAATTATACACAACTGTACGCCAACAGTGTGCTTTGTTTATGTAACGGGAAGAGAGGGTATTGGAAGATACAGCGACGAATAAAACAGATCAGCGCTAGAAGAAGTAGATGCAGACCAAAATAAATTATGCTGCCCGGATTAAGACGGTAACGCAGGACCGCATGGCCGAATGCGTAAGAACGCGTGTTCTTAAACATCCGGTGTGCTGATGCCGAGGTTAGGGGTTCAGCCCCTACACCGGACAGCTGGACTAAAATGTTGACGTGTCTTCCTTGACTTGGGGACGTAAATTACAAATACCTCTGTAGTCGGAGTGGGTTCGCCTGATGGCGAGGGACACTGCTATTGAGGAAAGCTAATCCTCAAGTAAAATTCAGTCCATTACTACCATAAATAGTGTGTATGGACTACGCTTGAGTACAAAGCGAGCGAGCGCAAAAAAAAAAAACAACAACAACAACAGACGGTGAATGGTGGACCATCGTCCATAGAACAGATCCATAGCATGAAGAACCGAGATCTGTGGAGGGAAATAAACCCCGACACCAATTGATAAGTGACATGATGATGATGACGACGACGATGATGATGATGATGGCGATGATGATGATGATGATGATGATGATGATGATGATGATGAAGATGATGATGATGATGATGATGAAGATGATGATGATGATGATGATGATGATGATGATGATGATGATGATGATGATGATGATGATGATGATGATGATGATGAATGGGTGTAAGTTAGCCTTCGGTGATATATTCTACATTTCAGACACTTTTTCTTACAACAGAGTAGATTCAAACCCCCGGTAAGTATATCTTAAGATGAGTCAATCCTTCCTAGGAATAGGTGCTCATGGTATACGCACCAAAAAAGGTGTAGCACTAACAATCATGGCTCCATACAATCGGCCAAAGTGTTTCAATTCTCCAATTCTCTCTAACCCAGCAACGTACTATATGTAATCAGCCATTCCGTGTGTGCACTCAAACTGCTACTGAAACTATCAGCAAATAATTTCTTTGCTGAATTCAAAATTTGTGACATTTTCAATATCTTCATTGTTAACCGTGATCTTTGGCCGGTATGAAGTTTTGTCTATACACATTAGTTTTGTTTTGCTTAAGCTGAGAAAAAGATTTGGATTTTACTGTGTTTCTTGATAGACTCGATCAGCTCTTCTAGTCTGCGTTAGCACTGTTTGAGAAGAAGACTGTGTCATCTGAACATCTTAGTTCTGGAACTGGATTTGCACTTATAGCGAATGGAAATTAGCAGAAATATAATCAATTATACAAAAAGTAATCAAACAATTAAATCATCGAGTCCAAATGGAATCAACAGAAGGATTGCGAGAAAAGGCATACAATGATTTGCAAGACTTTTTACTACAGCCTAAGAAGAAAGAAATGCCCCAGAAGATTGACACCAGTCAGCAATAGCACCCAAATGAAAAATTAAAGGATCACTTGTTAGTTAGTCGACAGATCATCCTCATTGCACATCGAGCCATTCAATCCATTAGTGCTCGGATCTCCTCCTCAGCAAATCTTGCAGCGTGTAGCGGCTAAC
The DNA here is from genome assembly GCA_014155875.1 of Cepaea nemoralis. Taxonomy (NCBI): domain Eukaryota; kingdom Metazoa; phylum Mollusca; class Gastropoda; order Stylommatophora; family Helicidae; genus Cepaea; species Cepaea nemoralis. The sequence continues at coordinate 279,934 of JACEFZ010021431.1, forward strand.
GACATCAGTTCTGTGTTGGTTTGTCAATCTTCTTTGGCTTCCCGCGTAGTGTTCTTGTTTGGCCACA